>RJWM01005348.1:0-35087 GCA_004363535.1 Dasyprocta punctata
GAAGGAAAGAGAAAAGATACTAAGGTAATACAGTGAAAACAAAGTCTTTTAATCAAGAAGTCCAATCGTTGGATAAATATTTGAAAGATACTGAATTTTTATTCTACCACAATCATATTAAATATATGTGTATTGAGATAGATAATAGACCAAATTACAAAGTGTGGAATCATAAAAGTTTTAAAACAAAAATCTACCTAGGATTTGACATGGTTTTATTACTTTGAGTTAGTGAGTTTGATTATATTTTCAAAAAGTGTATGTTCAAGTCCTAGTCCCTAGTACTTATGTATGTTACCTCATTCAGAACTAAGGTCTTTTCAGATGTAAATAGGTTAAAATGTGGTCATACTAAAGTATGGCAGGCTCTAATCCAATATGACTAAGATCCTTATAAAAGATGAGAAGAAAGAGAGAGGGATAGTGTCATACAAAGACGGAGGCAGACATGTCAGTGAAATCTCAGTGATTGTCATTAGCCACCAGAAGCTAGGAGAGGGACACAAATAAGATAGTCACTCAGAACCTCCAGAAGAAACTAATCCATCAATGCTTGGATTTCAGCCTTCTAACTTCTAGAATTATTAAAGAATACTATAAAGTTTTGCTTTCTTTTTTACTTTCTTTCTTCCTTTTGTTTTGTTTTTGTGTTTTTGAGACAATGTTTCACTATGCACTTCAGGCTGGCTTTAAACTCGCAGAGATCCTCCTGCCTCAGCCTCCTGAGTGCTGGGATTACAGGAGTGCACTACCATGCTGGCCCAAGTAAAATTTGTTTTCATAAACTACTCAGTTTGAAGTACTTTGTTATGGCAGGTTTATAAAACTAATACACTTAGATATGCAAAAATTACATAGAACACAAAAAATCCTAAAAGAAAAAAATATAAATATTTCAAAACTATAATTTCATAGAATTTCTGGACATGAAAAGATACTATTAAAATTGAACAAGAAAGCCACAAACAGCAACACACATGATTACCAAAAAGCACACATCCAGATATAAACACTCCAAATCTAAATTTTTTAAAGGAGCAAAAGACTTTATCAGGTAAATCATAAAAGATCACATATTAATAAAAACAAGCATATGAAAAGGTGATCTTTACCATTATTCATCAGGTAAATGAAAATTAAAAGCACAATGAAGAAATTTCTTACTCTTTAAGATGGGTAAAATCAAATGTTGACCAGGATGGAGGGCACCTGAGCCTCTCATATGTGAAAGTTGGACTTAAGAGGACTTGGAAGAGTCCCAGTGGATATTTGAAATTGCAAATAGCACTGAATCCTATGTATGCTATGATTTTCCTACACATACATACTACTACTAATATCATAAAGCAATCATAAAAATGGTGTATATTATAATAAAAGTATGTGAATTAGTGTGTCTCTGTCTCTCAAAATATCATATTGTACTGTAGATCTTAGCAAACTCCACATATGACTAGTTTTTTTTCTTTCCTCATTGACAACTGTCAGCTTTTCAGTTAAAACAAGCCCTTTAAGTTTATCTTTGGCCTATTCAAATTAATAACTTCACTATTCTTGGGTATTTAGTCATTATTAAGTAAAATAAGAGATTCTTCAACATAAATACAGCTATACTATGCTAATCAATCTGATAACCAACACAGTCCTTAAGTAATGAAAGGGTGGAGAGTAACACATCATGCATGTACTGAATGAAAGTGTGACTTGCAGTTTGGCCAGGACAGAGCAGAGGAGCCAAAGAGTCATCACACTACTCAGAATGCCATGCAATGTAAGTCTCATAAGTTGTTCATTTCTGTAATTTCCCAGTTGATATCTGTGCATTTGACTGAACATAGACAACTGAAACCATGGAAAGGAAAACTGTGCATGGGGGGAGGTTACTGCAATATCTTACACAACCATTTTTAGTGAATCATAAAAGGAAACACTTGTAGTTTCATTCCAAGAGAAATGAAAGCATATGTTCTCAAAAAGTTTGTATATTCATAAAAGTTTCATTCATAATAGCCCAAAACTGGAAACAACTTGTATCAATTTGTTAGGGCTGCCACAACCGAATACCATAGATTGAGGTTTAAAGGATGCATTCCTAGATCAAGATGTCAGCAGGGTTGATTTCTTCTGAGAACCTTTCCACCTGACTTGTAAGTGGAGTTGCAAATTTTCTCTTCTTACAACAACAGTCAGCATTGGATTAGGGCTGACCCATGACTTCTTTTTAATTTGTGTCTTTGAAGACACTATCTCCAAAATACAGTCACATTCTGAGGTACTGGGATAGCAACCAATTTCAGAGAGGAAAAACTGCCTGCTATATTTACTGAGATGATTATATTTTATGTGTCAACTTGACTAAGCTCTGGTGTTTAGGCCTTTGTTCAAACACTAGGCTACATGTTGTTGTGGAAGCATTTTACAGATGAGATTAACATTTACGATCAGTAGACTGAGTAAATCAAACTATCCTTTATAATATGCATGAACGTTATCCAATAGTTGAAGGACCTAAGAGAAAAACCGGAGGATTTGTAGAACGGGAGGAAGTGTCCCTCAATACCATGACATAGAAATCCTACCTGAGTTTCTGGCCCATCTGCCCTATAGACTATATCAGCTCTTACTTGAGTTTCCTGGGGATTTCAGGTCTGCCAGGTCCACAATCTCATGAGCCATTTCCTTAAACTAAATTCTATTTTTTTTATTCCTCTGGAAAACCCTGAATAATACAATCATACAATGGAAAACTACTCAGTCATAAAAAGGAACATTTCCTGTCCAATATGTATAAATCTCAGAAATGTTATATTGAACAAAAACAAAGCTAGACATAAGAGAATGCAGACTCCATCATTCCATTTAGTTGAAGTCCTGTATCAGACTGAACTGATTTAAGGTGGTATGTTAGGAGCCGTTGAAACTGGAAATTGAACACATGTGCAGGGCTACTGCATGGCCAGGGCAAGATAAGGTCACAGCTGAGGACACCTGGCTCCAACTCCAGTTAACTAAATAAAGACTGTAGCTGCAGGCGTTTCACTCCTGTAGTAAAATGCAACATGGAGATCTTCTCCTAAGATAGTTCTCCTAAATTAGACATAATCTGTTACCTGGAAAAGTCCTTGAACCACTCCCAGGGTCTGTTCAGTTTCCTGCATTTTCCACTCTAACCCCCTCCTTGTTTGAGAACTAAAATAAATACGGGCCACCCAGAGACAAACCCTGTCTTAGTCCCCAGAGTCCCCAAACTCTGCAGAGGGTTTTGATTCTCCTGGAGCCCTAAAATCATACCACTTATCTCATTTAATTAAACCTTCACCGTACACTCATTTGGGAGATTAGGGATCTAGGCCAGGACCCTGATAGTGATAGAAATAAGAAAATTCTTGTCTGTGGCAAATGTGTGGGAATGAGTATAGACAGGAATTTCTAGAGTGATGGAATTATTCTGTGTCTTGTTTGGGGTGGTAGTTACATGAGTGTGTATCTTTGTCAAAACTCGGAGAACTGAAAGGTCCTTACCTATGTGTTTCAAAGTTAATGGCATCTTTAAAAGACAGTACATAATAATTGCATATTTCTCCAAATTAGAACTATGCAAAATACCTACATTTATTTCAAATATGAATTTTTTGAAAGTTAAAAATTTTTGACTCTTTGAGATAAATGTTCATGATTGATGTAACATTAATTCTTACCTTTGACAAGTTGTCTGCGTCCCTTTCCCAGGGCAGTTTGCAGAGAACTAACCATTAGGGGGACCCCTTAGGTCAGACAGGCAACGTGAGAAGACTCCAAAATTTCTACCTTAAATTGGTGATCTACTGGACCCTGATCAGGTTCTAGAAGTCAATATTTATATCAAACAGGGAACTTGCTTTTGAGTAAAAATTATGTTTAATTTCTTTAATATTTTAACAACTATTACCTTATAAATTGAACACAAAAATGACACCTATATGCTATCATGCATTAAGTAATTAGCCAATTAAATACCCATTTCCTACTTGAATTATAAATTCTTGTAAGCAAAGATCATGTGTCTCTAAAAGAATTTAAAATGCCATATATAGTCAGATAGATAGACATAAAACTGTTAACTCCTTCTGTCTTCTCCAGAGATATCTCATCTACATCATGAAATTAACTCATCATTTTGACCTGAGTCTAGAAAAATTTAACTTAATATGATAATGTTTTCCTAGGGAAAGGAATAGTATTTACTTAAAAACAAAATTTAAAAAGGAATTATGTGGAGCATAAGGAAGATCAGATGGAGAAAAATGAAGAAGAAAATACAAAGAAGACAGCAAAGGAAGAACAGACAAATAAAAGAAGGTAAGTAGAGATGTAGGTACACAAGACTAGGAATTAAAAGAAAAGCTGTCAGCCTTATCCTCCAAATTCTTAGGCATAAACATTCTGAACAAATTAAAAGAGCAAGAAAAATCTTGACTCTATCTCACTGATTATATAAACCAAAAATCGGCTCTGAGATTTGTGCTTTGATTTGAGTTTCTAGACAAAGATAGAAATGATCAGTTTTTTTTCAGGTAATATTTTATCCTCAACCCAATGGAGGTTATTCCATTTTATTAAGTACATTTCAATGACATAAATATTTATAATATTCACATATGCTCATATATACTTATTCTAAAGCATGAAATTAAGTGGTGCTTATTTTCAAAGGATTTAGTGGAAGAGGAGTATATAAGAAAATGGTTCTTCCTCCATAGGATCAGTGCTTATTGCTCCAACTATAATAAAAAAAATTAGGTTTAAATTGTGAGGATAATATGTAATAAATTCAACACATTAGGTACATAATATCAATATGTACCTAATACTATCTTAGTACAATCATGCTTACACTCATACATAAACGAGTATCTAACATTTTAAAAAGAGTATGACACATAAGTATAAGACACAAAACAATGTGCAGTGGAAAATAATCAGGTGCCATAAGTACAATATTTACTAAGAATTATTCAAAGTCTGAAGTTAAGAATAATTAAGACTATGCCAGGCATGGTGGTGCACGCCTTTAATCCCAGCACTCGGGAGGCTGAGGTACGAGGAGCGTTATGAGTTTGAGGCCAGTTTGGGCTACAACGCGAACACAAGGCCGGCCTGAGCTACATAGCGCGACCCTGCCTCAAAAAAGCTAGGACCAGGAGTTTGGCTCAGTGGCTTAAGCACCTGTCTGGCAGGTGTGAGGTTGTGAGTTAGATCCACGGTGCCAAAAAAAAAAAAAAAAAAAAAAAAAAAAAAAAAAAAAAAAAAAAAAAAAAAAAAAAAAAAAAAAAAAAAAAAAAAAAAAAAAAAAAAAAAAAAAAAAAAAAAAAAAAAAAAAAAAAAAAAAAAAAAAAAAAAAAAAAAAAAAAAAGACTTGAAGGTACATTTCCTTCCCTATATCATTTACTATCAGCAAGCTATGAAGATCAGATAAAATAATATATTTTAGAAGAAATGAGCACCCAATATAAATGTGGGAAATGAAAAAGAACCAGATGAGAACAGACTTAAAGAGATTAAAAACAAGAAGAAAGAAAAGAAAAATACGGTCTGGATTTACTCACAAACAGATACTGCAATAATGATAAGTATTCTTAGTTTTTTCTAAGAAAAATTTTAATATACTACAAAACATCTATCAAATAATCATGTTAGCTGTCACAGCAGTAAAACTTTAGACATAACTGTATGCATAACTAGTGAATATTATACAAAAGCAGGCAACAAATAAAATACACAAAATTATACAATATATTGCATTTTGAAAAATACTATGGGCAAGCATAATCAGGAAAAGGAGCTAGAAATAATGGGGAGGGGCAGGCTGTAATTTAAATTACATTTCCAGAGATAAATTTATGAAAAAGGTAACATCTGAGTAAAGATCTGAAAGCTGAGAAAAGAAACCATATAAATACATGGAGGTACAGTATTCCAGGTAGAAGGAGCAATATGAGCAGCAGCTCTGAGAGGAAAGGCACCTGGCATATTTGAGAAACAACTAGGCAAACAGTGTGCATGGAAGAGAGAGCCAGAGAGAGGATAATAGAGTCATGGAGATGACACGGGCACGGGGTCTTGCAAGCCTTTGTGATGACTTTGTCTTTACTTAGTGAGGTGAGAAACCATCAGGTGGTTGTGACCTAACAAGTACACCTATATGTTTATGGTGGAATTATTTAGGCTGACATGGTGCAGGGTCACTCATGAAGTAGAGAATGAATACAAAGCTGTTTGCAATTCAATTGTAAGCTTATTGCTTATTGCAGTCAGTGAGAGATGATGGTGGCTTGATTGAGCTTGGCAGCAGTGAATATTTCGAGAAGTGTTCTTGACTCTACTGTCAAATTGTCTAGCCAGGCAAAGTTTTGCATACCTTATCTCCTTTAGGCTTTATACTAAGTTGTGGTTACTGTCTCATTTCCTATAGGAGGAAAGCGAACCAAGCATGTCTGGTAAGACTAAGTAACTTGCCCAAAAGTCGTAGGTTGGATTTCATTATGATCTGATTTTGATTACAGCCCAAGCTCTAAACTAACAATCTGGTTCCCCATATAACTATAAGGGTAGAGAGACCATTCTAAATGGATGAATCCATGTGAGAGAAGGTTAGGAATTCACAGGATTTGGTATGTGTGAGAGAGTGGCTGGTTTGGAACTGAGTTAAGAAAACAGAGAAAAAGGAGAAATCAGAAAGTACAAGCAATTCCAGAAGTCCTTGAGAAGCAAGCTTCAGTTATATTTCCGAGAGAATGGGGATTTAATATGACAGCAGGAGAAACAAATGTAATTCAAGATTATTCTGGTCAGTGGGTACAGAACGATTTAGAAGCATCAGAGATCTGGCATGTAAAATAGCCGGAAACAAAAGTGATAACTCATATGTGAGAATTAGAGTTGATAATTCCTCAATTAAAAGGAAAAAATTAATGTAAGCAATATTTTCCCAAAGAATTTTTTTTCTCCAAGATCTAGCACCGAATTAGGGTCTGAGCTGTTTATTCAAAATATAGAATTAGAACGTAGGCCATGTCCACAATTAGTTGTGTGACTTTTGATAGGTTTTTTACTTTGGAAGTTTCTTTGTCCTCAGCGTATTAGGTTACTTCCAAATATTTTCCTTCATTTTCTTATACTATGATTATCATCTGTTTGTTTTAAAACTTTAGTTTAGGACAATGTGAGAACCTTTAGCATTTATTTTAAGGCATGAAGATTAAATTTCATCTACCCTGTGTGGTACTGTGTTTGAAAAAATCTGCTCAAAAATATTCTCTGGATTAATTGAAATGATCAAAGAAAAAGAATGAAGTCTAGTCATATGCCTGTGGCTTTAAAAGACTGACTAAAAAACAGAAAATGTTCAGCATTGACCCTCATTCTGCCCAATTTCTCAATCAGGCCTATTCCAATGTGGGCCCTGGACAATAGCATCAGCACATGGGTAATAAGGGGCTTGTTGGATGCTGCTCTAGATCTTCTGAACTTAAAACTTGGGTGATGAGCCCAGGAGTCACATTTTAGCAAAACTATGGTGACCTAGAAACACTGAATCTTGAGAAAAGCTACTCTAAACTATCCTCAAACTAAACTTTATTTCTTAGTTCCCACCCAAAACATAGACCCTAGATGAAGAATCATTATTTTTGTTGATATTTAGAAACCCAAATATCATTACATAATTTGTATATAACCAGTGTATTAAATATAATAATGTTACACATGCATACAAATATATGCACATGTGCCTGAGCACAAGTATGTCATCCCAAATTGAAAGTCACCCCATAGCCTCTATACCTAGGATAGCTGTATTATTCCAGATCCTTCTGAACATTCTAAAATGCTCTTTAAGAATGTCTCCAAAAACCAAAGATAGAAGCAGCCTGATTAAGAAGGCCTTGATTCTTGTTTTTCCCTAAGCAAACAATCACACAAAGTAAAGTAACATAAATGAGAGTTGTTTAGTTTCTTGATTTTTTAACCAAAAAGATGATCATTTAAAATGATTTTTTTCATCTCTTTTGGCATCTTGCTATTTGAAAGTAATAAAATGAAAATATCCTGATGTGAGGAACTGACAGACACTGGATCAAAATCCTATTCTGCTGTATAATTTTAGGTAGTTTTCCTAATCTCACTGAACCTCGGTTCTATTATCACATTCCTCAGATTCCACACTAGAGAATTAAATAAGACACTATGATAATCACAATATTTAACACAAATGAAGTACTCAGCAAATATATGTTCCTTCTTCCATCTCTAATTTGTCAATATTATTTCTGGATCCCTTTCCTAAACTCTGTAACAGAAAATAAGCCACCTTCCACCCTGTCTGTGATATAATGCATTGAGGAAATACTAACTAGGGGAAGTATATAGCTTAAGTGGTTCTCCAGCTGCCCCTCCCACAGAACCATCTACAGGGAAAAGGAAGAGAAACTACTTGCCACAGTTGGGTCTTTCCTTACTTTCATAGCAACAGAAGAATGTTCATATTTTTCAGAGAAGCACAGTGTAAGGGAGTAGATCTCCACTCATCCCTGGGTTTCAATGAAAAGAAAAAAGTAGAGGAAGGAAGGAAGGAAGGAAAGAAGGAAGGAAGGAAGGAAAAAAGGAAGGAGGGAAGGAAGGAAGATGGAAGAAAGGAGGGATAGGTAGTTTCAGTTAGGTTTCAGATTAAAAGAACTAGAAAATAAAATCATGTGTGTTTCTCCTTAGGAATTACTCTTAGACACATAAGTATTGTCAAATAGATGCTTTCCTAATTTTAAATTATCTTAAATCATAGGAAAAAATAATAACTTGATGCTTATTCTTCAAAAATAATAAAATCTGTTGGTATTATTCATACAAAATGATAGAATCAGGGAATAAAAACAAGAATCCTCTTTTTAAAAAATCTTATGCTTCACACACTGCTTAGTATAAGGTAAGCCATTGACTGCTCTTTATAATACCATTGCTTTTTTACTGTACAGGTAAGCAGGTAGGTTGACTCCCTGCGTTGATTGAGGCCTTTCTCAATATGAAAGTAAGATCCAAAGCATAACATCAAACCCATCTAAGTAATCATCTTCTCTATCTGATCCTTTTTTTTTTTTTCATTTCATCCTGGAACCCACAATCAATTGAAATCAATTCATTATCACTAAACAACAAACTTAGAATATTTTCCTTGATTACTAATAGCTTACTCACTTTGGCTACATGCTTGCCAGTACACAGTAAAATATATGCCACATTATCTCAAAAAATATTCTAAGTGATAAGGTTTGGCCACTGTCATTGTGAGTTAACAATATTGGGCAACAGTTTGGGCTTTAGAGCTTACAGATATTTATATTTTCCCTTCATCAGGATTCTTACAGACTTTCCTAATTTCTAAGAGAAGAAGAGTTTATTGTTCTAGTCTGTATAAACACTTTGGAAACCAAAGAGATTTATTCAGTTGCCCTTTATAAGTATATTTAGTCACTCTACGAACAAGATTTATGTTAGACTGTCGTGATGATTCCTGCTGATATACATAATATGCTAGGTTGATTCGGGTTAGTGATTGTGAAATAACTTTTCTAATACTTGATTTAATTAAATAATGATCAACCCAGTGGCTGGATGTGGTTTACAGGATCAAATGTATGTGTCTTCAGAAGAATTAAAACTTAAAGAAACATGTCTATAGATAGAAACATGTAGATATAGATGTATAGATAAATATTTACCTCTATAATGGAAATAGTTTATATTCTGGAGTCATTAAATTTTTCAAGGCTATAAAAATACAAGTGTGTACAAATTCAGTAATATTTTTTACAGAAAAACATTTTTTATTTTAAAAACAAAAGATAGGAATGATACAGAATTTCAAAAAATAGTAGGGAATTACAGCTAGTTAATATATTGCATATTGTTATTTTAGAAGTAGTTTTTTTAAAATACAAGATTTAGGCATAAAAAATGATCAAACAATCAATGAGAGCACAAACTGTTCTTTCTGATGAACTCACAGATATTAGTATAGTTATCTATCTTGTATATATTTACATACACACATATGTATCTATATATATATAATCTTTTCTCTTTCCTTTTCTCCTTTCCCCTATCCTAGCTATTCTTTCCTTTTGAGCACTTTATTTCCCTTTCATTTTTATAATATCTATTGTACATTTTGGATCTTACTGCTCTTTCAATTTTTTTACACTTGGGAGATAATACAATATTTACACATGTGAGTTTTATTTATTTCACTTATGAATATGGAGACAATACAATATTTACACATGTGAGTTTGATTTATTTCATTTATGAATAGGTTGCATCTAATTACCTATAAAAGACTCAAGTTTATCCTTCTTTATCACTGAGTAATACTCCATGGTATAAAAATATCACATCTCTTCAAAACACTAGAACTGGAGGTCCCATTCAATTCAGCTGTTCCCCTTCTGGGTATTTTCTCAAAAGAATTGAAAACATCATGCCACAGCAATATATGTGCACCCATGTTTATAGCAGCACAATTTGTAATAGCTAAATCTTGGAAACAACCCAAAATACCATTAACAGCGGAATGGAAAAAAATGTGATATTTTTACACAAATTCAGTAATTTTAAGGCAGTTAAAAAAGGAGTAGTATTTTAATTTATTAAGCACTTGCTAATATATGTGGTTTCATATAGGGCAATTTATATGTTATGCCCTTTAAAATTCATAGAATTCTAAATCTAACCTTATGATTCATTGCTGAGGCAAGCTCATTATATCATCAATCCAATTTTCTATTGAAGGAAAAGCACCCAACTAGATAGGACCAGTTAGAAGCATCCTATCTTAAGGGTCAAAGAAAGTAGGATATACTTCTGCAATACTAGTTTTTCAGTTTAAAATACAATATTACCTTATGACAGACTGGTGAAGATTAAAACACACAACATGAAAAGTGGCCAAGAAGTAGAAACTAAATCAATGTCTCATTGCTTCCTCTAAATTCTCCTTCTCCCTTCTCCCTCCCACAATTTTACTTTCCTGTCTTAATTCCTTTTCTGTTGGACAACTAAAAACTCAGAAAATAGCAAAGTTGAGAGCAGATTTAGTGGGCAAGTAACTTTACTTAATACATGAAAAGAATAAGATACAAAATGTTTAAAGATATTGACACACCTAAACAATGACCAAAAATAATACTAAAAATGATCACAAGTTCGTTGCATCTAACCCAGGTATGTAACTAAACCGCAAATTAATATGCTGCCCGCTATTCATATCCTTTCCTGTTCTAGATTTAAGAATTCTCAACACCCATGTATTCAGTTCAAATGATGGTTATATATTCCAAGTACTTCAAAAATATACTTAATGGAAACCTGACCATATTATTGTACTCAGATGCCCTGTGGCAGCTACTGTGCAGTTTGGGATGGTTATTGCTATGTAGAAGTGTTGAGACACTATTGCCAGATATTTTTCAAGAATAGAGAGACATTTGAATATTGATACAAAAATTTTTATCTTTTTAAATATTAAGTAATCTAAATAAGTCACCAGTTTGTATGTTCTATAATAATGGAAGAGTGGGGGAAACAACAAGCATTCAATGGTCTGAGAACATCCGTGCAAGGACCGCACTCAGTAAAGGAATTAGAGAAGAAAAAGACAACTCTTCCATCCTACTTTCATCTTTTTACTTCTTTTCATTTTAAATTGGATAAAAAGTGAGCCTGTGTACAGCTGTCCTATCATATTTCCCTTTATATTTTTGAAGCTCAGGCCTCCTGATTTGGTGCTCAGTAAACATTTGTTCATAGATTCATTGGTTGTGGGGCCATTAACTTCTCCACCTCCTAAATATGTCTCTCTCTCTCTCTCTATTTCTTTATTCTTTATTTAAACCTTCATCCAACAAGACATTCCTGGAACACCCACAATCTTCTAAGCCCTCGCTGGACATGGTAAAGAAATAAGTAACAGAGTCTTTGCGAAAGAATTTCAAGTCCAGAGTAGGACATAGACTTGTAATCAAACTCTTTTTGATACCATGCAAACATTACCTTTAAAAAGCTGTTTACCTTTAAAGTGGCATTTGCTTCACTTAGAGCCACCACATCTCACATGGCCACAAAAGACCTCAGAAGCTTAAAAAAAAATGCAGCTGTTAGTAATGATTAACACAGTGGCTAGACATGGTGTATGAGAACGGATATAAGTGGTTTTGTAAGAACCATGTGGTTATGTGGGACACGCATGTTGAACAGACTCGGCAGATACTTTGCCCAAAACTTCCTTTTGCAGCATACAGATGTAAATGGGCCTTGCGTGGAAGTCTTTGCTTCCGGAATAAGAAGACTGACTAATCACTGAAGCTCTGAGTTACTTATTTCAGCAATAGTTTGCTTTTCTTGAGGCAACATGTAAAATTTGTACAAGATATAGCAAAAAAAAATATGTCAACAACATAAATGAGGACATTTTCTGTTGACTATGTTGGGGATCCTATCTGCTAAAATTTAAAACAGTAAGTTACAGGATGCTCAGCTAAAGTGAATCTCTCAGAATAGAATCAGATATCCAATTTACAATTAGAGGGCAAATGATTCAGAAATTTTTGTTTAAACTTCTAAAATAATTCTAGATGGAATTATATTCTGAATACTAACTAGCAGTACCTGTATAGTACTGTTTTAGATGCTGTGGAGACAAAAAGATAAAGATAATATGCTTCTGATCCTAAGATAATTTTCAGTCTAATTGAGGAAGTAACCTTTTGACTAATGAAAAAAATGAACTAGCAAAGCCCATGATTCATTACCCAGTGACTTGTGTTGATAATCATGTAAGTGTGCAATTCAGATAATAGTAACTATGAGGTAGAGAATCCAGAAAGAAACTGTACTTGATGTGAGTCTTGGAGAAAGATAAAACAGGAGAATTAGGGATGTATATGGGGAAAAAAAAGAATGGAACAAATGTACAGAGTAGAAAAGCTTTAGGGATCTTAGGAAACAGGGATCAGACTCATGTGGTGATAGCAGACTACCCTGAGAGAAGATTAAGAAGTAGTATCGGGGATGTAGGTTGAAGTCAGACTAGCAAGATTGAAAGCAAACCCAGAGTCTAGCCTTATTCCAAGGGCTGATGTGGAGACACTGTATATTTTTCATCAGCAGAGTGATTTGATAATCATGGAGTTTGTGCACAGGTGAGAAAGACTAAAACTCAGAATTAGGACAGGGGACATTGGAAGAAATCAAAGAACTCCACTAGGCTATTCTCTTAGCATTTTTTAAGTAAATATTTCTTCAAATAGATTGATATTTATTTAATAAGGTTTGAAGAAACTGTCAATTATTATAGAATATATCCTACTTTATGTTAAAATAGATTTATTATGCTTGCTGACTGCAACATTTTCACTCATTTGGAATTGTCTGTTTTTCAAATTAGAAATTGTTTCCCAGTTTTCAGAATTCATGTTTTCCTTCTAATTCCCATTGTGATATCTTATAACATTCAAATTCTTGGCATGAATTTGAAAATGTACATAAAATGCATTTCTCCCAGTAGACATTTCTGTCTCCCTTACTGCCCATTTTCAGGACTTTAATGCACTAAAATGCCAAGCTATCCACAGCCTAAGAGTGGCTCCTAGCTTGCTGGGTTCAGGTTGGTAGTGTGGCCGTTTTGGCACTGGGAATCTTCCACGTACTGCCACAAAACACTAAACCTAAACCAAGGTCAAGGTCAATAAGGATGCATTCATTAATTTTTATTCTTTGGCATTGCCTCTTTTAGTTGGAGGAAGAGGAAGACTCATCTTCCAATTTTAGTAGTTGGAAACTGAGAGACCTAATACTTCATTTTGATTTATTATGTAGCTATTATTATGTCACAGAGCTAAGTAAACTATGCAGCTGCTTGGTTGCTTACCTCTTAACCTAAATAAAACCGGGGCCAAACTTTATGTCTTAAAAATTTAGTTTAGTTAAGTCTATTTTACAGCTTTGGAATTGCTGCCACAGTTAGAAACCAGGTTAGGCAATGCACTAGAGTTTATATTTGCCTGATCACTGTCTGTATGGTTAATAAGGTTAAGGTCCAGTGGAAGGGTGTCTTGCTTTTTCTGATCTGATCCTGAACTTAGTAAGTTGCTTGCAGGTTACCTCTTCAGTTCGTACTCTTTTCTACAAAAAAAAAAAAAAAAAAGCTAGAAGGCCACAGAGTAGTGTTTCCTGTATTTCATATTAGGACACATGAGTTTGTCAGATGACCCGCAGTACATTTATTAGACTGCAATGTTCTTTAACACTGAACCATCTAAATGAAATCCATCAGTAATATAGCACCCTGCTTTATACATTGATATACAACTATTTTAAACAAAATTCATACTACTTTAGTGAATCAAAGGACACTGCAAAATATTCCCATTTTCCAGTGCCTATGATCAAACAAAACTTTTTGCTAAAAGTAAAATTTATAAAACAAGGAATCAGAGAGATGTATATAGGATTTTTTAATTAAATATTTTAAATAATTCTTGAGGCTACAAAATATGCAAATGTTATCATAATTAGAAACTTTAGTTCTCTGAGAAACTTTCATAAACAATCTACAAAATTATTCTAAGTTTCAAAACTGGTCAAATACACATATTATATGTCTAGAACATTGTGATAAGCAGCAATTCTGCCTGAATAGTGTTCTATCAACTGTGTGGAATAAATTGGTGGTTTTGTTTACATATACCAGAGATGAATACGAGGAAACCCACATAGCCACTGAAAGTGCAGACCTAGCACTGTCTTAGGTGAGAGTCCATTAAAACTTCTTTATATTCAGGTTAAAAGGTGAACTAGTCAGATGGCTACCTGTGTTACTTACCTCTGTGGCATCCCAATATCAATGTAATATAGTCAAATGAAATACTAAGTCACTCTGTTCTGCATGCTAATAGAAATACTTAATTTTCTTTTGAGCATATCCTCATTATTACACTTTTCAATTCAGTGACTAACATAGTCCTTTTCAATTCAGTGTGTACATAGTCCTCAGCACATAGGAGAAGGGAGGCTATATGTCTTCTAAAAAGAGCCCTCCTCAACTGTAGTCTGTCAAAAGTTGATAGTGAAGGGCTGTATGAGCAGTACGGAAACACAATCTTAAGTACAATATGTACATAATGGATTTTCATAAGACATAGTTCCAAAAGTGTGTAATTTGTGTGACAATTATTACAAGCTCCTTCCTTAATTCTGTTACAACAGACAAACATGCTACTACAGATTTCCTTCCTTGTATATATAATGAACTATACAAGAACGCATGTGAACTTTGTGCGGAAATGATGCATAAACACTACCACTTACTACCAAAGACACATGGAAATGAGACAACTTAGTCAGTCCCCCAGATAGCATCTCTTTCATCTGCATGTTAAAGATAATGTCTACTTAGCCAATATAGTAACCAAGTAAAACATCAAAATAAACCATAAAGCATGGATTTCAAGCCTTTTATCATTTTTCATAATCAAAGCTAAAAATTCTATCCATATGAACATATGAATTTCTAAGTGACTCATCCATTGCTTTACTTATTAAATGTTTACCAAAGCTTATATAATACTGAGTAGTATCAGAATACTATCAGTTTCGATTCCCAGTCCCACCCGCCAAAATAAGAAAAGAAAAGAATGGTATCAGTTACTAAATGCACACTGATGATCAAATGGACAGAGTCCCTGACTTTGTGTGTGTATTAGATATAGATAGATAGATAGATAGATAGATAGATAATATAGATATATAGATATTTACCAAATTTACAACTAAAATAATGGCTACAATAATGGCTAAGTGGGGAGGGTCTACTTAAAGGCCTTGGAAAGTTAAGCAGAGTCTCTGAGAAGTGACTTAAGGTGAAAGATGAAGGACAGGACAGAATAATCGAGCAAGTAGGGGTGGGGTGGAGAGGTGAGTTAACTGAGTGGGTAACTTTGCACTGAGAGACATTTTGAACCTATCCACTTAAGAAGTAATATTCTACAACATAATACATCGAGAGAGCCAGTGGTTATTACAGAAAATAAAATCAAATAACAATCTCTAATTTTCTTTGCTCTTACACTTGTGAGCATCAATTTTCACTCAAGAAGTGGCTTTTGGAAATTTGAAAATGGCAGAGCAGTGAGGGCCAGCAATTCAGCTTCTCCAGGACAAAGTGCCTAGAGTATGGAAAATAATAGCTTGGAGAGCAACCAAAGTCAGTGAAGGTTACCTGAGAACCAAGAGGGAACCAACAGGAGAAGAAAATAGGATTAAGTGATACAGAAGAAAAAGCCTACGCCACAGAGAAGTGACTGAAGCAGCACTGCCCACAGCAAGCTGGGAGGCAAAGTGAAACGAACAACTTTTCTATTCACAGAGAACCAGAGAGCTGCACTGGGAGAAGAATCTTACACAGTCGGACACAGCAAGTAAAACATAAGACACTGACTACTGAGCAGCCTTCCAGAGTCAACAGTTGGTGAGTGACTACCGTACTTCTGTCTAAGGACAGTTGCATGGAGCAGGAGCTGGTGGTGACGCCACTGGAGGCAGACTGAATATTTGAACCTGGGTCCCAGTACTGCCCCTTGGTTGCTCACACTGTCGAGTTCCCAGCCTGAATGAGGGAAAGACAGGAGAGGCCAGCAGTTGGAATCCTACTGAGAGGCAGTGAATGGTGACCACAGAGTTGGCTCCTGCAGTTGGAGACCCGTTTCAGCCTGAGCTACCTAGGATCGGAAGCTCACTTTCACACCTTTCACACCGTGTTCCCACTGTAGGCGGAGTTCTATACCCAGCACCATTCTGGGGTTGGGCTGACACCTCACACTTGCAGCACGAACAAAGACACAGCCTAGCCTGAGCTCCACTCCTTAACCTGAGCCTGTGGAAAGGAGCCAAGTGTCCAAAACAATAGAAAATTTATTTTACTATTCTTCATTTGATTGTTATTTTTTAATTTTTATTTTACTTTTTGAAATGTTTATATATTTTTTACCTCTGCCATTTTCCTTCTTCTGTACATTTTCCCTCACACTTTTATTCCATTATGTACACTTTTTTCTTTCATGAGCATGTGTTTGTGTGCTTAGCTAGTCATGCCTTTTTTTCCCCCTCCCAATATAGTTTATAAAGGGGAAGGGAATTCTCCCTGGTCCATTTATATCCCTCCTACTTTTACCTGTATCTCTTTACCTGACCTCTTTCTCTTATGCTTTATTGATTCTCAGTTTTACTTTTCTTTCCCCTCTAACTTTTTAATGGTCTGCCTTAAACTTTTTCTCTAATACTTATATATACTAATATATAATATATATACTTAAATATTAATATAATATATACTAATACTATTATATGTACTAATGCTTATATTATATATAATATATATTATATTATCATAGAATCTTTTCCCAACCTCACTTCCCACTACTAATTTTACACTGTTTTCCTCATTATTTCTTTCTAAATATATAACATATCTTTAACATTAATAGGACTCCTCTTCGTATTTCCTACTTCTCATACTACATATCATAGGATTTAAAAATTGAAAAAAGAAACACAACTTTTTCTTTCCTTTTTTTTTCTGAAAGTTAATGACAATGACTGTACAATTCAACAAAACCTCTGGGACACTATGGAACCAGTCCTAAGAGGAAAATCATTGTACTCAATGCTCACATTAGGAAAATAGAGCAAGCTCAAATACATAACCTTCTGAGAAATCTTGAGATACTTGAGAAGTGCCAACAAATTGGTCCCACACTAAAATTAAGGAGGAAAATTATAAATATGAGAGTGGAAAATCAATAAAATCAAGAAAAAACTGTAAAAAAATATCAAAGAGCTGATTCTTTGAAAGAATAAATAAAATACATAGACCCTTAGCAAGGCTCACCGAGAGAGAGAAAAGGCTCACACCAATGCAATTAGAAATGAAAAAGGTGAAATCAAAACAGACACTGTGGAAATCCAGAAGATAGTAACTACTTTGAAAAATTATATTCCAACAGATTAGCAAATTTTGAAGAAATGGAAAGATTCCTAGACACAAACTGTCAAAACTAACCTAAGAAGACATAAATATGCTTATTAATCCAATAATAAAAAATAAAATTGACTTAGTAGTAAAGAATCTATCGACTAAAAAAAGCCTAGAACCTGATGAATTCACCACTGAATTCTATAAAACCTTTAAGGATGGCATATCACTGCTATGGTTTGTGTGTTGATGTCCCCTCCAAAGCCTCATTCAGTCATGGGTGGTGGGCTTTTTGGGCCTAGCTGAATCTAGAGTTTGTGACTGATTCATGGTCTAACACTGGGATTAAATGCGCGAGTGCTGTAACCACCCTAGGTTGGGTAGCCTGCATACTCCATAAGGGACTGAAAGAGGCTTGTCTTCTCTCCTCCCCACTCTCTTTTGTTGCTTCTGCTCTCTTCCTCTTCCATGAACTATTGCCCCTCTGCCATGTACCACTTTGCCTGGGAGCCAGCTAATTATGGACTGAAACCTCTACAAACTGTGAGTTAAGTAAACATTCCCCCATCTAAATTTGGGTGTTGGATATTTTGTCTCAGTAATGAGAAAAGTAACTAAGACCATCACCAATAGTCCTAAAGCTATTCAAAAAAATCAAAAGGGATAGAGTGCTCCCAAAATCATTTATGGAAGCCAGTGTCAACCTGATTCCCAAACTGGACAAACACCAAACTGAAGAAGAGAACTGTATCCAGTCTCTGTAATGAACATACATGCAAAAATCCTTAACAAAATATTAGCAAATAGAATGGAGCACAGTATCAAAAAGATCATACACCATGATCTAGTAGGTTTCATCCCAGAGTTGCAAGAATGGTTCATATACATAACTCAATAAATGTAGTACATTATGAAAATAGGAGCAATGTAAAAAACCATATTACCAGATCAATAGACACAGAAAAGGCTTTTTACAAAATCCAACATGACTTCATGATAAAAACCCTGAAGAAAACAGTTATAGAAGGACCATACCCGAATATGACAAAGGCTCTTTATGACAAACCAATAGCCAGTATCATACTAAACGGGAAAAAAAGCAATTTCCCTGTTGGGGACCAGGCTGTGTAAGGATTAAACTGCTGATTAAATTGATAGTGTTTTCTGGCTGTGTTGGGAGTTGTGAACCTCTGAAGGCGAGGTCAGAGCACAGCTGAAGAGGCTGACTCAGTCAGAATTCAAAGGAATTAACTGTCAATGTTAGAAATAAGATAGTTCTCTCAATTTGCCACATTTACTGCTTGGATTGTCTTTGTTCTAAACATTAAAGGTCTGCTCATTTTCCCTGCACATTTTGCCTCACATGTACCTTCCAGTCCTTGAACCCCTCTGATGTGATAAGGACCCAATAAATACTGAGTCCGGAGAAGCCTTTGTCTTATCTCCAAGTGAGTTCTGACCTTCCTGGATCCCCACAAACCATATTATATTGTCTATTTTGTTTTTTCCTATGCTGTTCACTTGTCCTAGGGTTTGGGAGACTGCAGCTCCTGATGTCACCCTAAAATCAAGAACATGACAAGAATATCCACTACTACCTCTTCTATTTCCTGTAGTACTTGAAACAGTAGTCAAAGCAGTTAGGCAAAAGAAAAAAATAAAAAGGATACTTATAGGAAACGAAGACCTGAAATTCTCATTATTTTCAGGTGACATGATACTCTACATAGAAGACTGAAATAACTCTACCAAAAACTCTTAGAATTAATAACCAACTTCAGCAAAGTAGCAGGATACAAGATCAACACACAAAAATCATTAGCATTTTTGTGCACCAGTGAGTGGGATGAGAAGGAAATTATGAAAATAATACCATTTGCAGTCACTTCAAGAAAAATGAAATATCTAGGAATTAGCCTAACCAAGGGAGTGAAAGACCTCTACCTAAAAAACTATAGTTCTCTAAAGAAGGACATTCACAAGAACGTAAGAAAGTGGGAAGACATCTGCTCGTGAGTAGGTAGAACTAATACTGTCAAAATGGTCATACTTCCAAACTGTTACACAGATTCAGTGACATCCAAATCAAAATACCAACAGCATACTTCACAGATCAAGAGAAAACAATCCTAAAATTCATATGGAGTCAAAAGAGACCCAGTAAAACAAAGGTAATTGTGGGCAATAAGAGCGAAGCAGGCAGCATACCCATACATGACTTTAAGCTATACAACAAAGCAACAGTGATAAAAAATGTTATAGGGATACTGGAACAAAAACAGCCATGTGGATCACTGGAATGAAACTGAGGTTACAGAAACCACCTCAGACATATTCAACTATTTGATCTTTGCACAAGCCTATGTTGGAAGAAAGCCTATTCAACAGTAGTATTCAGAAAACTGGTTACCTATTTGTAGAATGAAACTGGATCCTTATCTTTCAACATATATTAAATTAAAATCAAAATGGAGCAAATATCTAAACATCAAACCTTCTGGAAGATAAAATAGATGTAATATTTGAAGACGCAGGTGTAGGGAAAGATTTTCTAAGCAAAACCTCAATTGCACAAGAAATAGCACCAAGAATCAACAGATTGCATTATAACATACTAAAAAGGTTTTTTACATTGAAAGAATAAATCAGTGGAGTGATGAGATAAGCTACAGATTGGAAAAAAATGTTTGCCAGCTACTTCTTAGAGGACTACTATCTAGAATATACAAAGAACTCAAAAAAATTAAATCACTTAAAATTAAAGACAGTCAAGAAATAGGCAAGAGAAAAGAATGGACACTTCAGAGAGGAAGAAATACAAATACATGAAAAAATGTTCAACATCTCTGACTATTAAATAAATGCAAATTAAAACAATGTAAAGATTCCATGTTGCTCTGGAAAGAAAGGCATTCTTTAGAAAATCAGACAATAACAAATGCTGGCATGGCTGTGGTGATAAAGGAACCCTCTTGCACTGTTAGCGAGAATGTAAACTAGTACAACCATTATGGAAATCAGAATGGAGATTCATCAGAGAACTAAAATTAGAAATTCCACATGATCCAGATATCCTCCTGCTAGGTATCTTTCCCAAATAGTGTAAACCATCATACTATAGAAATGTTTATAGCAGCACAACTCATAATAGCTAAATCCTGGAAGCATCCTGGTATAGCCATCAATAGGTGTCTGGATAAAGAAAATGTGGCATGCATATATGTGACATATCTATCTATCTATCTATCTATCTATTACTTGACTGTAAAGAATGACACATTTGACACATTTATAAGAAAATGGATGTTCCTGGAAAATATAATGGCAAGTGAAATAAACCAGATATACAAATTTAAATACCATATGGTATCTCTCATCTGAATGAGGCAAAGTACACAGAAAGTAACTTGTAAAGGATTGATAGAAAAAGCCAATGGGATGGATCTTTTGCAACAGGGAAGTGGTCAAGGGAACAAGTGTGAAGCATAAAGGGAAGGGGAAGGAGAAAGAAGAAAAATCAAGATGCTCTATATTCAGGATCCTAATAGCTTCAACTAATGTAAACACTGTATGACATGACATGAGCTAAGACAAATAATATGAATGTATGAAAAATGAGAGAGGGGATCCAGAGGGAAGGGAAGGAAAAGGAGATCTAAAAAAATCTGTAATATGTATATGTAACCACTCCTCAAGAGGACTGTAAACCATATAAATTGCAACCATGTACTAATAAAAAATTGTATTAAAAAAGGTGTAACTTTTGTACTCTTGCTATTGACCATAGTATTTTTCAAAGTATAGTCATGATCCTCAGAGATAAATCATTTGAAAAAATAATATTGTTCTGGGAGCTCATCCTGGAATTACAGAGTCTTGGGAGGGGCCCTGGAATATGCTTTGTAACAAGCAGCTCGGGTCATTCGGTGAGCAGTAAAATGTAAAAAATGTTGGATTAGCATGGAGCTATGTGTTACATGAAGTATAAACCGAGCTCATGGTTTTTTTTTCTGATGAACTCACAATAAAGTCTAACTAATAGGAGACAGACAGACACAGATACATAGATAGACTTGAAACTAAAAGTAACACACTATCTCTTGTCAAAACAGATAAATGTAACCCAAAAAAGGCTAAGAAGTTCAAGAACTGAAGATTAAGGGAAGCACCAGTTTTTGAGCTATGGTATCCCATGTAAATGGAAAGTGAGGACAGAATTCTGTGCATTCCATGAGACTGAGAAAAGAGCCTCAGTCAGAACATTTATCTCTGGCACACAGTGACACACAGAAGTTATGATTAGAGAAATATTTATGCAGCAGAGTCCTGCCCAACGTGTTCAACTACAGAGGCCTTGGAAAGATAGATGGAGATGGTGCGAAGTACAGATGGGAAAAATACAAAAATGTCCGGACTGCATTTTAGCCAACCTTAAGAAAACAGATCCAGGAAAGGTGATTGAGTCACTCTAAGCTCATAATTGAAAAATTCTGCCTATCTCTGTTCAGTTTTGTTCTCTCACTCCAGCCA
This sequence comes from Dasyprocta punctata, assembly GCA_004363535.1. Taxonomy (NCBI): domain Eukaryota; kingdom Metazoa; phylum Chordata; class Mammalia; order Rodentia; family Dasyproctidae; genus Dasyprocta; species Dasyprocta punctata. Next base: position 22,586 of record RJWM01005348.1, read on the forward strand.
AATGTAAATAAGCTTTCATTTACAAGAACTGCCCTCTCTTGAAACAGTTCTAGCCTCAGAAGGGAAATATGTCACTATTTGTGCCACAAAGACTTTGATTTAGGATGAAATCACATACACATTTACATGCCATTCTCTATCCCTGTTTCCGAAACTGATGCAAACATCTAGAAACTTTGCTAAGTATTTTTGTACCTTGATGCCTAATTTTTCATTCTTGTTTTAAGCTAGGGTCACATTGGATTTGGTTTGAACTGTGATTTTATGATTTAGACTCATACAGGGTAAAGTACAAAGCACTCAAAATGTAATGTGAGTTGATTAAATAAGAATGATCAATATACTTTGCTATAAGAGGTCTAAGCAGAACTTGCTATTTTTATCATATACTGAAAAGAAAATATCTCATTTCTCAAAAATGTCAGTCAAGAAAAAAATGGATATTTGTGTTTTAACTTCATTGCCCTGATAATTCTCTAATAGAAATAAAATATGAAGTATAAATTCTAAAATTAATGCTAAAAGTTCCACCAACTACTAAATAATATGTAGGATTTTCCCAACTCCTCCTATTTCCAGTCAGGTGATGGTGAAAGTGAGCCATTAAAATGTGTGATTCCCCAACATATCACTTCATTTACCTCCTTCCCTTTCTTAAAGGTGCTTCCTTCTTCCATATTTGAAGAACTATAAAGTTTAATTTTCCCACTGAGTAATCAGTGACTATATAGGCAATCTGATAATTTAAATACAGAAAGGAGGGCAAATGAACTTTCCTGAGGAAGTATTATTTTCATCACTAACTAACCTAGATTACTTTTGATGCAATCAGATACCAGCCTATCCTTACCTAAGAAATTGATATTTCTGAAATAGTAAGACCCCAAAGAAAGCTAGGCATGGTGGCACATGCTTGTAATCCCAGCACTAGGGAGGCTGAGGCAGGAGGATTGTTGTGAGTTTGAGACCAGCCTGGGCTACAAAGTGAGCTCAAGGCCAGCCTGCACTGCATAGTGAGACCCTGTCTCAAAAAGACAAAAAAAAAAAAGCAAAAAAAAAAAACTCAAACAATAAACATAAATTTGGAACAACATTGGCAAACAGACATAATAAGAACATTTGAAATAACATTATTAAGAAAAGATAAATTGAGCTTTGTTTTTATAAATTGACTTACAATTTCTAACAAAGACATCACAGAGAGAGTAGTAATGTGTTTGGCAGTGTAACAGTGGATGAACAGTCTAAATTCTGAATTGTAAGCAATAATGAAAAAGAAGCCCTCACATATAATTAGAAAATAAACAGTTTGTAGAAAGGATTACTTATGGCAACTTAGATCATAGGATTTTGACTACTGAGAAAGAGAAGAAAGTCTTAGAGACAACGGAGAATCAGGATGAAGAAAGAATAGGATATGCTAGAGACATACACATGTTATCATATCTTACTAATGATTTTCTATGGACTTTATGTTTCAAATTCTAGGAACTAATTATCATTCCTTCTCTTTCTTAATTTGTTGGCTTCATTTAACATAAATAAAGAGACAGAATGATAATTCTTTCCTTATGAAAATACCTACTTCCTTCATTTGGTTCCTAGAGATCTCCCTCACCCCCGACTTGCTGTCTCCCAATTCTTCTCTGGTTGCTCATTTCTTCCCAACCTCTCACTATGGAACTTCTTTTCTTTTTTATCCTTACCCACAGTATAGGTATTCCCAGTCTTGTATAGGTTTGGATATCTTCCAAGTTCATATTTTTAGGCCGCAACTGCTTCCAAAATTCAGATCTTTGAATCCAACTGTATTTTGCATCTTCTCTGGGATACTTAATAGGCTTTTCAGAGGTAACATTTCTGAAACCGAACTCTTCATGCCCATCCACTTATCCAAACCAACTTTTCTCTCAGTCTTCACCATGTCAATTAGTGCCAACTTTATTTTCCTGTTCTCTGTCCAAAAATTATCTTCATACCTCTTTTTCTCACATCCTCTGTCAACTCCTTTAGCAATTCATAACAATTCACTCTTTACCTGTTATGGTTTAAATCTACAACATTGTCCCAAAATCCTCATGGGTTCAGAGGTAGAGTTTTATGAAGATGACTGACACATGGGATGCTATACAGATTAGTAACGCACTGACGAGTTCCTAGCAAAATGTGCTGTTAGGAGGAGGGTCCTAGTAGAAAGAGGTGCATCCCATGAGGGGTGCACCTTTGGAAAAGTATATCTTCTTCCCTCACATCTCCTTCTATTTCTGTTTCTTAGCTATCTGATGTGATCTTTCCACCATACTATTCCTGACTTGGGGCCAGTCACTCCTGCATGAACTGAAACCTAAAGCTGAAATAAACCTCTACTCCTTTAAGTTACAGATGTTGGATATTTTGCCCCAGAAATGGGAAAGTGACTGATAAAATACCCAAATTTTACTGTGAATCTGACTACTTATTACTGTCTCCATTTTGTCTAACATCCTAGGTTTCATCCAAGCACCATCAGCTTTTCCCTGTATTCCTACAACAGCCCCTTACCTGGTCTTTCTGTTTCCATTTTTGTACTCCTTTCTATGTCCATTCTCCAGTGCAATTAGGAAATTTTTAAATATGAATAAAAACTATTTCTTTTCTATTTTGGAAACATAATAGTTTCCAATATCACTCAGAATATTACCCTAACTTTTTAGTCAGTCTACAAGATGGATCATCATATGAATCTAGTAATAATCAATACATTAACCCTGCCATTCTTTTCATTACTATCCATTGTTTCTTCATCTCCTGCCACAGGTCCTTTGGACCTGCTACTCTTTCTATCCAGTGCACTTCTCTAATATGATGTATACTTGCATTTTAATTTCTTTCAGGTCTTTATTCAAATTTTACTTGTTCTGATAGGCTTTCCTGAAAACTTCCCTTACACTTTAACACTGTTCTCTACTATTTTTTTCTCATGGCTTATATATCATTACCAGGAATTACATATTTTTTATTTTTTGTTTATTGTCTATACCACCATCACCTCTAGAACTTTAAATTCTATGATATCAGGGGTTTGTTGTGCATATTCTTTCACTGTACTCTGATATCTAGAAGAATTTCTGAAATAATAAATAATTTTCAAATGAAATAAACTACTAATTAAATATGAATAAGTCATTTTCTTAGTAAGCTAGAAGACTATTATAGTATATAGTAGTATTTACTTTGCCTGAATGAATTGTCTTAATCTGGTACAGTTATCAGTTTAATATCTGATGACATGACTAAAATTAATAAAGTTTTGTCACAATAATTTATATTTATATAAGCAATATATTACTTACATTGAAATGCAAGTATAACTCACATAAATATTAACTAAACCTGGATATCAATCATTTCCTACTGAACTATTAATTGTTATCAACATCTGAACAGTATAGAGCCAAAAAGTTTAAAACCACAGTTTAAATGATTTTACCCCTCCAAAATTTATGTTGAAACTTAATTCCCAACACAATGATATTGGTAAATATAATATAGGGGAAGTCATTGAGTCATGAGGACTCCGCTCTCCAAAATTGGATTAGGTGTCCTTTGTAAATCTTAACAGAAGGAGTTAGTCTCTTTTGTCCTTTCACTTTCTGCTCTGTGAGGCACAGTTTCTCCTCTCCAGAAAATAAAGCCATGTGATGCATCTTTGAAACAGAAAAACTCCACACCAAAAAACTGAGCTAACTTCTTGATCTTTCACCTTCTAGCCTCTCAATCTGTGAGGAATACAATTTACAAACTACTTAGTGTATGGTACTGTTTTAGCAACATAAATGTATAAATACAAACTCCAGTGAAAAGAAACTACCTAAAGAAGCAGCAAATGATAATACTTGCACATTAGTAATCAGCCTGATCACAAAACTATGACAGACAAAGACAAAGTATAAATCATTTGATTCACCTTCATATGACCAACCTACATGGTTTCCACAGTAATCAGAGAACTTTCCAGGGTCATGTATTGCCTTCTCCCTGGGGTTTTCAGAAGACAGTGAATTCTCCTCACTATATATTTCAATACCTAGGTCCTAGATGAATCATTTCATTATAAAATAAATGAATTTAACCTTCTCTATATACTTCAGAGTATACATATCATGAAGGAAGTTATCTATAAATGTCAAAAGCTAAACCTCCAACTAGATTCCAGGAACTAAAAAACTTTCTCCATTAGTCACTTTATTAAGAGTTTCATGCCATTTACTTCTGACTTAGGATGAGTAGTCATGAGGGAAACCAGATGCCCAGTTTCTATGACTAGAGATTTCTCAGGGTTCAATCTCCTTCTCTAGTAGTTTCAAATCCATTTAAACACCAGGCACATACACAAAGATGAGCATACACAAATAGTGACACATACTAAATCAGATATGATACGAAGAAATCCAGAACACACACAGATCATTCATTCATTCCACTAACTGTTCTCCTCTCCATCTACCATTTTCATACTTCAGAAAGGATAATTATACTGATGTGTCTGAAAATTAGAATATTTGTACATTTGGAGAAGATTCAATCATAGATTTGTAAGCTCTAATGTAATATCAACTATTTCTTACCTTTTTCTTAGTCTTTCAATCATATTCCACATGCTGAGTGAGAACAGTCTGAACATCCCTCTTCTTCAGTATAGGACCTGTGGGTAGATTAGTGGATAAGTAGATTGATGGATCATTATTGTTATATACGCAAGATCTCTCTGGCTTGCTTGTGCTGATGACCATGTGATGGCCTCAGCCATATCATGATCCACCATGAAGCCATCACCAGAAGTTTTGCAGATGCCAGTGCTATGCTCTACACTTCTAAAACTGTGAGCCAAATGGCCTCTTTTCTTTGTAGATTACCCGGTCTCAGGTATTTTGTTATAGCTACAGAAGACGGACTATATATAACACCTATCATGGTCAAGGAAGATGCATGGGTAGAATGAAACATGTAACCAGGAAATACAGTCAAGAGAAATTACATAAAGTCAGAACGCTTAGAGCCCTGTTGGACTTTGGGTTTGCTCTAAGTAAAAGGAAAGTCAACAGAAGACTTTGAGCAGGGAAAAAATGATCAATTCTCTTTATTTTAAAAAAGAACCTATCTGGCTGCTATAATAAGAATAGACTAAAAATGTATTATAGAATAGAAAATAGAATAAAGAAAGACTAGCTAAGAGGCCATTGATATAATCAAAACAAAGGACAATATGGCTTAGACCAGGTTAGTAGCAGTGGAGTGATAAGAAGCAATCATAATCTCTGAATATATTTGAAGACGATAACAGGATGTACAACAGACTACATGTGAGCAATATCAAGACTGACTCTAAAGATTGTGGCCTGAGGGCAACCTCACATATACATGGACATTGAACAGAATTGTGCAAGAGCAAGTAAAAAATAGTGAAAATACATATAGAGATCCTAACTTTGAGAGATCGATTAAACATTGAAGTAAAAATACTTAAAAGTTGAGTTAAAGAAAGATATAAATTTAGAGGGTTTTCAGCATGTGGATGATCTAAAATCATCAGATTAAAGTATCAGTCATGAGTTAAGTGAGAACAAAAGCCACATTTGAGGACTGAGTTTTGGGTCACTCCAACATTAAATCAGCTAATGACGAGGAACCAGGAACAGAAAATGAAACGAAATGACCAGAGAAGTAAGAGAAAAACCAGGCTTATCCTGAAAGACATGTATAAAAATATTAGAGGAAGAAGTAATACTGAACTGTGTCTGATTCTACCAATAGGTCAGGTAAGACAGATTTGAGCATTGTTGTTGGTTTTAATGACAGAAATCCTTAGCAACATACAGTAGAGGAGGACTTCCTGCAGAATGTTGAAAACAAAAAACTGAGTCAGGATGAAATTATTCTACTTCATTTACTGCTGGAGACAGTATGTGCAGTTGGCTCTTTTATGGAATTTACTATAAAGGAAATAGCCTGAAGGGAGTGAAAGGGAGTAATAAGGTCAAGAAATCACACTTTTTTTTTTTTTTTGTACTACTGGGGATTGAACACAAGGTCTTCACACTGAGCTGAGTCCCTGGCCCTTTCTGTAAATTTTGAGACAGGGTCTTACTAAGTTGCTAAATTGCCTATGCTGAGCTCAAACTTGAGATTCTCCTTCCATAGCCTCTCAGAGTGCTGGAATCAAAGTATGCACCGTGTCCAGTACAATCACACTTAAAAAAAATTAGACAAGACAAAGTACATTCATTTTCATACTGGAAAGATTAGGTTAGCCAAAGGAAAATTCCTGAGAGAGAAGAACTACTGGTAATCTATCCTCAGTGAAAGGGAAGAAACGACCTTGGGCTCCAGCACAAACAATTCATCCTTGGGAACAGGAGAGAAAGAATATGTTGCCACAGAGATAAGAGTTTGGATAGATAAGGTAGTGGGAATCTGCAGAAACTCTTCTTGAATTGCTTCTTTCTTTTCAGTAAAACGAGATGCAAGGTTATCACCTTATTAATGAAAGTTCAAAGAGTAGGAGTCGTAACATAATTCAGAGAAAAACAAAAATAATTCCCAGAGGGAAAGAATGGAGACATACAGATGATCTGTCATCTATTTACAGACAAACATTTGTGCAAAGGCTCAAGACAAGATAAGATGTGCTGGTGTATTATAAAAAGTCTCAGTCTGAAGCATAACATGAGAAGAGGAGAGCCACATGTTTGGACCCTCATTCAAAGGAAATGAAACTTGATTAAAAACTAACTCAGAACTGGCTCATAACTTCCACCTCCAGTCAGTCCTGATTTGGCCATTACTACCAGCAAGTTTCCATTTTACTAATCAGAAAGGTCTTTGTGTACTTTGATTATGTTTGTGGGGACTAGAGGTGGATACATAAGTAGTTTGTTTCTAATGATGAAGCCTATTTCACTATGTTCTTTTTATTTAGGTAGAAAAAGCAACCATGCTTCTCTCCCAAAATATATATTTTAAAATTGACCTAAATTGACTATTTTTAGTAAGCTGGAATTTTATCATATTTTAGTGGCATTTGGAAGATCCTGAGCTGTTACTCTTTGAGTTAAACACATAGCATGTGGACATAACAAAATAATTTTCTCTGAATCAAATGAACCACATTCTATAACGATAATATACATGTGTGAGCATTAATCCATATTATACACGACTAATTATGCAGGTTACCTTGGGGTTCTGATATCAACTTTCAATGTTTACTTATTCAACAAATATTCATTAAGCACCCACTATCTTTCACGCATGTAGCTTATAACAGTATGTAAACAGATAAAGACCCTTGCCTTCAGGAAGCTTACTATATTCAAGGACAGATGTAAGTAATATACAATTGAGATGAAAAGAAGAAAAAAATTAATATGTAAGAAAATCCTAAATTCAACAATGAAAAAAACACATCAATATAAAGAGAATAAGGAGTTTGCAATATGCATAAAATAGGCAGAGTAAGTCTTATGGAAAAGTTAGGGTAAAGACTTGAAGAAAATGAGTGTGAGTCACCTAAGCTCTCTGGGAAAGAGACAGTCAGACAGAGGGAACAGGAAATTCACAGGCTTGAGGAGGAACAGTATCTGGAGTATTTGCAGAAGTGTGAGGAAGTCAACTTGAGGGTAAAAGATGAGGAAAAGATTACTAACTAAATGATTTACAGGGCTCAGTACAAAATAAAATTGTGAAGCCTCTTTTCAAAATTATTAAGAATTTCAGTAGCCTTAAACCACACATGGAAACCTTCTGAACACAGGGCTTCATTTGACTGTACAAGTCACACATCCATGAGGTAATCTTTTCAGGAGATGAGATCCGGTCTAACAGGCTATGGGGCAGAGTAGCCTAGTTTGAAGGGCCTTCTAGGCCTTGGTACGAATTCTGACTTTTATTATGAGTAAAATGGGGCACCACTGGAAGGTTTTCGAGCAACCTAACTTACAAGATCTGAGTTCAATTTAGTTTAGACACCCGAAGTAATGCAGGAGATGAGTTAAATGGCTGTTGGAATAAGCCTGATAGGAGATGACGGTACCCTTATCTAGGGAGAATTTGATGGAGATAATTGGAAGTTGTAGACTCTGGAACTCATAAGATTGGTAAAGGATTTAATGTAGGAAGAGAGGAATTTCAATAGGAACAAACAATTCCGAAGAACAGAAAGACCAGAAGTGCCACAAGCTTAAATAAGAAGGTGTGGGACAGGGTCAGAATAGAGTGGTGGTAGAGGGGGAGGGTCAGGAGTTCAATTATCAAAATGAAAGTTTGAATTTCTCTTATATCCTCAAGTGGGGGTAGTAAATTGGCAGTTGGACACAGAAGTCTGGTGTTCAAGTGTATAATCATGAAGAAGATTATAAATTTGAAATTAGTCAGAAAAGCCTCAATTCTCCAGTGCAGCTAAATGAAAGACTCAACTGACCCAATTTATTCAAAAGCTCTAGGCTAATCAGAATGCTTCTTTGAATCCCACAGTCTTCTTGGGCAATGCCATCTGTACCATAATATTCTCAGTGTACTCTTCTATTACAAAAGATTTCCCCCCTCCTTTAATAGCATGTGTTGGCTAAAAGTGAACACCAAAGAATTTAAAGGCAAGTAAGAAGACTTCGAGAAAACTCTTTCAAATATCTGCCAGTAGTAGACTTTTTAATTTAATTTTGGAACAGACTATTCTTTATAATCTTCAGATACATAGTGCAAAGAAAATATTCTTTTTTTTATTTAAGAGAAAATAGATACAGAAGCTAGAAATAAAAGTCAAAAAAGACAGACAAACAACAACAGATCTGATACGGTAACATTGTAGGTTTACACACTGAGGTGGTTGAAGTTTGGCAGTAGTTACAATATTGCATATCATTACCTTCCTAGGGGTTGGGGATATTGACAGATATAGACATGTAAGATTCATCAATTCAGGTATATTAACTTTTCAAAGAAAATATTCTATCACACTTATGTTGTCATCATCAACCTAAATGCAGAAAAATATTTTAGAAAATAATAAATATTCTGGATTAAGAGAATAAACTAGTGGGTTGGGCTGAGAATGCACATTATTTTTACTTCTCAGTGGGGAAAAAGAACAGTCATCAGGAGTAAGAATGATTAGCAATGTATCTGGACTTCTGCTTATACTTGGAGAAGGAGCTAGATTTTTCTGTTCATTTTAAAAGTGAGAAAAACAAAACAGAAGTTGCCATCTTTCAAAGACATCATGCATCTCTAGGTGTTGACAATACTGTGGGAAGGTCTATGAGTCAAAAAAAAAAAAGGCTGAAAATTGGAGAGAACATTTTCCCTGACAATTCAGAACCAGATCTAGAAACCTAAGTATGGCAGGCATTAGCAGCTTTGAGAGAATCTGGATGAAGTTCCCTTTGCGAGTTCCCTGTCAACTGAGTGACCATCAGGAAATAAATATCCCAAGGTACAAACTCAATAAATACAAATCAGGAGGAGCAGTACATGAGACAGAAGGCAATGAGCACTATAAAGGGAGTACAGGTGTGAAATCACTTTGAGGAACCCAGAAATTATTTGGGAATGTTTTGCCGGACAGGATTGTCTTAATTGCTTTTCACTCATTGCTGAGACAGAATACCTGATGTCCAAAATTAGGGAAGGAAAGGTTTATTTCTTATAGTTCTCGGGGGCTTCAGTCCATACTCAGTTGGCTCCAAGGCAGCATGGTATGGCAGGGCAGCCATTCATGGTAGCCGCAAAACAGCAAGGCAAACTGGCAAGAGAGAGAAAAACACACCTTCCTCCCGCCCTTACACTGTATGTCGGTTCCACCCCTGGGCAGGTGCAGCACTCGCATCACCAATCCCAGCACCAGATAACAAACCAATCACAAATGCCAGACTCAGTCCTGTCCATGATCACGTTAGGCTTTAGTGGGGGGCATCTGACCAACCACAGTATAACAGAATTGATACTCAGTAATTATAGTGCTAGAGCATCAGGTTCACTACAGTTTCTTGACATACAATATGATGTGTACACCCAGCTGGGTAAAAGCTGCATCTATGTACATATATGTGCTGGTTCCAACTAGGGTCTGATAAATGTATCATCTAATTTTATTTTATTTTATTTTTTGTAATCTGACTTGCTGGCTATGACTGAGTAATAAAGTACCATTTCATCTTTCTAAATGGAGTAAACTGCATCCATATTCTTTCTAGTAGTCTGCCAACCCTCCTTTTTCCTGTCTCCCATAACAATTAGAGATACAGTTGAGAAAAGAATTTTTATAGTTGAAATTCAAACTGAAAACAGATCTCCACTGCTTATTACCATTAGAAGTACAAGGATGTTTAACTATGCACTTGTGTATCTCATGCCATTCTCATATGCCAACAAAACGAGGAAAATTCAGATGTGTTACTACAAAATAACTCAACATAAAAAGGTCTACAGTGCCTGAAACCTAAATGTGAACTAGAACTTTTTTCCTACACATTTCATTTAACTTGTTCCCAGGGTTGAACATGGCTACTATTTTGGGATTTATAAATGGATGGGAAAAGATGAATTGATTCTCACACGTAAACCCAAGAAAAGTCTCCTTTTCATGTATTTAAAAATATAATTATGTCCTCAATATTCAAATTGTCTGTAACATAGCTGTTTTTACACCAAAATTCCAAAAGCGTATAGAAAAATACTATCTCTCTAATCATAAAAGGACAAAATACTTAAGGATTATATCATATATATATATATATTTGTTAATTTGTTCCTTCTAAAAATTTTTATAAAAGAGCATTTCTCAACCTTGGCTCTACTGACACGGGCTTGGTGATTTATGTGTGTGTGTGAGTGTGTGTGTGTGTGTGTGAGTGTGTGTGTGAGTGTGTGTGTGTGTGTGAGTGTGTGTGAGAGTGTGTGAGTGTGTGAGTGTGTGTGAGCGTGTGTGTGAGTGTGTGTGAGTGTGTGTGTGAGTGTGTGTGTGAGTGTGTGTGTGTGTGAGTGTGTGTGAGTGTGTGTGTGTGTGTGTGTGAAAGCCATCCAACACCTTGCAGCAAATTTACCTGTTTTCTTGGCCCTTTCATCTTCATCACCTCCAATCACAATAATCCAAAATGTCTCCTGAAGTTATTAAATGTTTCCTAAGTGTCAAAATTATCCCTGGCTGACAACCAAGGTACACAATCCATTACTTTTTAGACTGCAAGAGAAAGCTACATGTATTTTTATATTTTGTTATCCTTGTGCCTTGAATAACCATTTGAACTATTCAACCAAAGAAAGACAGGAAGCTTTGCCTAAAAGACAGGGTGAACATGTCATATCTCGCCTAAGCACTAAATGACACTATGCACACTGTCACTTGATGAAGCACCCAAAGTATCAGTTACCTATGTGTCACATTCATGCCACTCATAGATGACACAGTTGACTAATATACTTCCTTCTTCAGAAATTTAACAAACTAGAAACACTAAAGATGAGGCAGTTTTTGTCCACTCAGTAGAATTTAGGCAGGAAGACCACAGAGCTGTTGTGCTACAGGACTCTGTTGGTTTTAAATCTGTTTACTGATAATAATTTACCTCTGACCATGCTTCCACCACTAAAATCTTTTAATGCAATTATGTTTCATGTTAGATATTTGAAACATTTAATGTTAACTGTTTAGTTTTCTCTTTCATAGGAGGAAGGCAGTGCTTAGAAACTTCTGATTGGATCATAAATAAAATTATTTTTCATACTTGTCCAGTATATTCCCATACTTGTCCAGTACATTCCCATTATTTGATATTGGAAAAAAATATAAAACTAAATATACATACTTCATGAATATAAAGTATTTCTTACATGGAGTATAAGACTCTCTATAGCAAAACATTTTTCAAGACTACATTAATGCACCAATTGTTTAAACAATATATAGTAAGAGATTGTACAAGATTATTACAGAATATAATTAGTTCTTAAACCTGTTATGTTTAGTCTGGACTGCAGCTGAACTTTGAACCTGTTTTGCAGAGTTCCTTTCATCATGTACCAAGACCTCAAAAAGAATAAAAGGAACAGTGGCCAGTTTCATTTCTGAAAATGATCCTTGGAGAATGTTTCATTCAAGAGATAATTTAATTTATCTGTTCCATTGATCAGATATTTTCAGAAACTTCCTTTATGTATTATATTTTCGTCCTGACCTCCCAGTCTTTTACAGGAGTATTTCACACAATAACGTGAAGGTGGTGGCATATCTTAAAAGAACTGATGTAAATAAGAAAAGTCAGCAAAAAAAAGAATAAAAGGAAGATGATCTTTGTCTTCTCACAAGCAGGGTAGATGAGGACACAGGGGGTCAACTTGGGTGAATACCTTCCACTGACAGTAAAACAGTCAGCTATCCAGACAAATGATTTCCCTACATTTTGCAAAGTAAAATGTCATCCTTTTCAAATTTTCAATTTTTAAATTTGAATCTCTTGGTAAAGGCAAA
>RJWM01005348.1:35187-52906 GCA_004363535.1 Dasyprocta punctata
AAAAAAAAAAAAAAAAAAAAAAAAAAAAAAAAAAAAAAAAAAAAAAAAAAAAAAAAAAAAAAAAAAAAAAAAAAAAAAAAAAAAAAAAAAAAAAAAAAAAAAAAAAAAAAAAAAAAAAAAAAAAAAAAAAAAAAAAAAAAAAAAAAAAAAAAAAAAAAAAAAAAAAAAAACTTTGCAGAAGGGGAAGAAAAGAAAGAAAACAAGAAAAGCCACAGAGCCCAGCTGCTGCTAGTTCCAGTTCTCTGAGTGCTGCTTGTGACGTAGGCTTGTTGTATTTTGAACTGACAAATTAGAAATGTTCATTCAGAGAAGAAACTTGATTGTTAGCTTGATCTACAGAAGAAAAGAGCATTCGCAGAACTGTTATTTAAAAGATATGTGCAGAGAACACTATTTCTTATTTAAATAAACCTTGCCTTATGTATAAGGGGGGACAAGAAGCAGTTTATGATGGGTAATTAAAACTTAGGGCTCAGTTATTGAATTCTGAGAAACAGTCAAAGATGTAATGAGTAGCTATGGGTTTGGGGTCTAACAAGATGAAACCTAGCTGGAGACAGAGCCTTGTTTGGCTTTGGGTGGCTTGCTGGAACCAGGAATTGTCTTAACTTGTTCACTTCTACCCACATATTTGGGATGAGATTTTAGAGCAGTTCCATCTGTAACACCAATATTATAATCTAGATCCCCGAATCTTCCAGGTTAATTTCTCCTGCCTCTCAGTGGGCCTTCCCTGGCCTGCCTGTACATTTCTTTGTCAGGGTCTATGAGCTCCTTCCTGGACCTCTTTTGAAGTCCCTGACTCTTCATATCTCTCTCTGTTCAGGATCTAACCACACAAAAAAGGATAATTCATTTATAAAAATAAAAATAAAAAAATAAAAATAAACAACTCATGCTATTCTTTTAAACTAGAAGCTTATATTTCAGGGGTATGAAAAAGCTTTCTAGTTGTGCTAATTCTATTGTATATCATATACTACTACCTTGTTCATAATATTTAGACAATTCCATAGCAACCCATAAAATACAACCTCTAAAGGTTTGTGTTCCTCCGGCTATGCATCAGGGTCAGGAGGAATTCCTGAGGAAAGAATCATGCTACAGAGTATGATGTCTGAAATGTTCCCTTTATGGTAGCAATTGCAGGGGCCTAGAGCAGAGACCTGTCTTAGAATTTAATATTCAGAGCTCACCACAATTTCCATGAATATACTTTTGTACTTTTGGTTTTCTAGCCTTATTTACAAGGTGCCAAGAAATGAGCTGATAAAATGTAACTACTTTATAGTTTATCTTTTTTTTTTTTTTTGTGGTGCGTCCTTTGCAGAGTAGCAAAGAATCATGCTCTATCATCTGAAATGTTTTATATAAAAATATTAGTGAAGAATGCAAAGATGCAAATAGCTTCCTGAGACCTCGTTCTATTTCCACATGCCTCTTAAAATTCACAGGGCAAAATTTTATTTTGGCTTGCTTTTGATCTAGAATAAAAAATTTCTTTTATCACACTATTTGCATTTTTAAAATTCTACATTGTCCAGCATAGAGATTTTAAGCAAATATTGATGATCTCCATAATCACTGTTAGCAGCTTACCTCTCCTCCCACTGCTTCACTGTCTTCTGGCATAAGCCACTAATTTCTATCCACATTTTATTCAAAATGTCTTCTTTTATGTTTGTTACTCTCTTTTCTCAGGTACTGGTTCTGTATCCTCATGTCTCCTCACACAAGATTACTGTAAATTCTGCTACTTTACTGCTTTTACAATATTTTCTTTAGCACTTAATAGAATATACAACATTGTATTAAGTCATCACATTTGATCCTGAAAACAACCTATAATAGGCAAGGCAAACTGTATCCAAGCTTTATAGAAAAGGAAGTAGACTCAGGAAGACTGACTTACTTTCCCTACATCATGGTGGCAGAGCTGAAACTTCTAAACCTCAGTATACCATTGCCATCACTACATTTTTTAAGTCCAACAGCAATAGCAGCTCAATAAAACTCACTTTCAACAGGTCTCTTTTTCTCTCTCTCTGCACTAAAGATTGAACCCAGGGTCTTCCCACGTAGCCACACACCCAGTCATTTTTCATGTTTTATTTTGAGACAAGCTCTCAAGTTGCCCAACCTGGGCTTGAACTTGTGATCCTTCTGCAGGCATGTGTCACTACAAGGACGTATCACCACACTACACTACTAGTTCCTATCTTTTAAGAACATGTAGGAATTTAGGGCTGCACATGGCTTTACAGACTACAAAGTATAATAGTACTAACTGCACATTGTTGCATCAGAGCTCAGGAACTGTGTAATGTGGCCACTAATTAGAGACCACACCAGTACTTGAACCTACTCTAAGGTGTAGCATTTTCTGCTACCTTTATCTGTCTTACTGTTATACATTGACTCCTGCCTTTTCAACTTTCCAAAATAAATGCCAGTAACATACCTGATTTCTGCCACCTCAAAGATGTGTCTTACTAAGAATGGGCTCCATAACCCCCTCTAACAGTTGGACCACATGAATGTATCCTCTGGACAGTAATTCACATTGCTCACCAAATCTTCAGCAGTCTCTGCAGTCTTTCCAAACACAAGCCCTAATCAACTCCATGCATTCCACAGAACTCTCGCTGGACTCTTTGAACCTGCAGAAACTTCTCTTTCCTCAAAGTACTTGTAGTTTCTACCACACAGCTTCACACCTCCAAAACCCCTGAGGTCAGCGGCTAACCTATCTTATGCTGCCAGATACCCTTTGGGTCCATCCTTTTTCCACATTTATCTTCCCCTAATATTCATGGCTTTCTCTTCATTGAGGATAGTTGAGATATAAATATTTCTCCTTTCTAAAATATAATTCTTCCTTTACCTATTAAATCATTTAGAAAATTCCAACTTGAGTTTTATTTCTCAGTTAGAATCCTCCCTGTCACCCAGTTTCATAGGTTAATCATTTTGTGAATTCACATAACACCCATACACTACTCCTCCCAATCCAATGTCTGATTATATTGATTTCTGCACATCTGTTTCCTCACTAAGGAAAAGAATCATCTGCTTTCCTTCTGTAGAAAATACTGTGCCAAGCACGAAACCTGCACTTAATACTTGTTAAATGGATCAGAAATTAAATGTTTAATGTCCCCATAATAATGAAGACATTCCATGCCCTTTTAAACTTAAGAAGTAAAAGCTGCTAGAAGAAAAATATTTATCAAGTAACTAGATCTTGGACATTATTGGCATAGGCTGAATTCCTACAGGAGTTATAAAGCAAGGTTAGAGAAAGACCAGGCAACATTTTACTTAAATATTATTTTCTTGGGGGTCAGAAGTTAGAGCCTCCTGCTAAGAAGTAAGATCTTGTCTCCAACTCTTCTGAGTTAGAACTGCTGAAACTTACATTAGGAGTGGGTTAAACAACTTGTTACCCTTTCAGTTTAAACCTGCATTTTAAAAATTCAATCTTCTTCTTAAAAGACTCACCATGCCTCGCTGGACAACCTCACAAACATCTTCTCACAAAGATATATTAAGGCCAGCTACTTCAATTCTATTTTGAATTAATTTCCTTTATGCTTCCAAAGCCCAATATGCACAGTTCTAACACAGAACTTGTGTGCAGTAGTTTTTATATTAATTCTTCATCTTCCTGTGATTCACCTAGTATGAGACTCACTTATTTCATGTATAATTTTTAAAGTTAAGCAATGCTTAGTACTTTTTTATGGAACAAGGACATACTCATCCATTTAAAAGATGAGGGAGAAGAGGAAATCAAAAGGGAAAGTAGAAAAATACCTTTGTAGCTTCCATTAGAGGTATAAATTAATTTCTGCTAGAAGATGTGGAAACACCTAGCAAAGTCAGAGCAACCTTTTTCTTTCCACTTGCACAGAAAACAGTAGAAACACGAGGTATTCCTGCAGGAAACTTCCAGCATTTTTCCTACCTGTAGCTTCTTGAGTCACTGCCCTGCTTAAGCTAATGCCTACCTAGTTTGTCACTATGAGGATTCCCTTTCTGGTGTCCTTAGTGTTGGAAGTTAGTACAGTAGTACCAGTATCAGTTTCTCAATGTTAGCATGTGAACACTGGTTTAACAGCTCCAGGAAGCTCTAGAATTCATAATTCTAGTGAGAACTCATGGGTGGTAATTTCCCAGTGGAGTCAATCAGCTCAGTTCTGGGTGCACAATCTGCAGTCCTCTGGTAGATCACTTTCAGGAAGTGTTTCAGCACATAATGTCTTGCATTAAAAGTCTTCTTGCTCAAGCACATAATGTTCTGTATTAAAATTATTTTTGCTTAAAATATCTACAGTGGTAGTTTCTGTTTCCAATTGTGTATACTGACAAATACAGTAAAAGGAAATAAAGGTGGGGCCAGTGAGACAAAGAGAAGAGAAGAAAAAGCTACAAGTAACTCTCAGCATATGACTGTAGAGGCAGAGGGTATTATAGGCAGGGAAAACATAAGATGAAGGGCTCATTGAGCTTTATTAAAAATTAATAAGCCAGTTTTGACCTCTGCAGCCAGACTCCAGCAAATAAAAGGGCAAAATTGGCTAGACTCTGAGGAATTAGAAAGACAAAGGCAGCTAATCTCAAAACATTAGGAAGACAAAATCAAAGAATTCAAGACCTGTAAATTCCTAGTAGCCAATTAGCAGAATCACAAACTTCTCCTTCACTTAAACCTTTAGCCTAAACCACCTGACCATAAGAGCCCCAGACATAATCTTACCCTCCACACAGGGCTGGTAGAAATTCAAGGTTAGGATGAGAGACAAGTCAGGGAGCCAATCAGATTCCAAGAGCTTTCCTGGGATAAAAATCCTAATAAAAGGAGCTGCAGACAAGAAATCCAGGAGTGAGCCGCGCATGGTGGCGCAAGTCTTTAATCCCAGCACTCGCGAGGCTGAGGTAGGACAAGTGTCATGAGTCTCAGGCCAGGTTGGGCTACAACGTGAGCAAGACCGGCCTGAGCTACATAATGCGACCCTGTCTCAAAAAATCAGGGCCAAGAGTTTGGCTCAGCGGCTTAAGCGCCTGCCTGACAGGTACAAGGTTGTGAGATCGGTCTCCAGTGCCCCAAAAAAGAAAAAGAAAAAAAAAAAATCGAGGAGTTACTCACTTTCAAATATTCCCTACTTATTGAGAGTAACTGTCCACAATGTCTGTTCCCCCCTCCTCCCTTTTCCCCTTTTCCCCACCTTCAAATACACTGTCTTATCTTCTTTTATTTTAAACCAGTTCTTTAGTTCTTTCGCAGACTTGGATTTAGGAACCCTGGGAGCTGTATGTTCCGGCATCAGCGCTGGCATGAGGCGGTAGAGCAGCGGCTTGCTGTCCACCCTTGGATGTTATAGTGTGGCATGGTGTACCACCTCCCCAGATGTTACAGAACTGCACCCTAGTCCCTACCAAGAGCTTTGACCAGTCCTAGTCTGGCTTCTAAGCAGCCAAAGACCACACTTCAGGGATGACCTAACCTTCTTTTGAGTTCTATCTGGAAAAGTTTAGGCGTTTGAAGTACTTACTACTCATTCTAGACAACGCTTGATAAGAGGCCCCTGACAGATAGCCAACCAAATCATAGAATATGATTTAGTTTTTCTAACAAAGTTTCATTTGGGGAGGGACAAGGAAAGAGGAGTAAAATAATTAAGATATGTTTTGTGCATGTACCAGCTCCCCATAATGAATTTAATCACGACATACCACAAATGTGAATTATTAAAAATTAAAATTTAAATTTAAAAATTATGAAAATTAATAAATTCTATAATGATTTGTTATAGATGCTTATGAAATGATACCTTTATATATGTTTTACATATCTTTTAAGAATAGTTCATTTGGAGATTCTGAGAGAATAGGTAAATACCTCAAGGGTTAAAAATGTCTGGTGCACTTATAGTTTCATGTCAAATGTTGGTGAACAGTGTGCACCCAAAATTCATGTGCACAGTTATGATTTAGTAAAGATGAAGAAAATACTTGCCTATTCCCTCCCCCGCCCACCTCCCCGCTCCTCCACCTGTACTGGGACTTCCCTCCCTAACTTGTGGCATTTATCCCCATCTTCCTTGTTTTAGGTTAGATTCCCTACTTGACTGAGGTTGACTTGATGGCCAAAATTATAAACCTGTTTCATGATCTCTGGGACTCAGAAGTTACAAAGCACGAGCTTCTGAGCCAGGCTAGCCAAATAAAGGCTTTCTCCACCTGTTCAGGAGTGCATGCTTTGTTCCTTATACCATCTGAAAAAGTCCGGTATCCTGTTTTCCAGAACAAAGGAAGTAAAAATTACAAAGTAAGTCGACATTAGTAGAATTTTACTAGTTGGTGACAAAAATGATTATACATTGGTGCTTTTAAAGAGGAAATTGCCTGGAGTAGAAAGAAACTATGACAGATTCATTATTTCTTTGATCTTTGATTGAGCAGAATATTTCAAATGAACTAGAATACTTTGAAACACATTTATAATGCACAATCTATTACTATCATCATTTCATGTAAATTTTAGTTTTATATTTATAGAAAACTAGTGATTAGTGAAATATGCAGTCCTGTTATTTACGATGAGTTCTCTTAGAGAGATAAAAACAGTTATTCAAGAATGAATTGTAAACTGGGCATGGTGGCATGTTCCTGTAATTCCACCACTGAAGAGGCTGAGGCAGTAGGATTTCCATGAATGAATTCAAAGCCAGCCCAGGCTATAAACTGAGTTCAAGGCTAGTCTGAACTAAATAGTGAGACTCTCTTGTAAGAGAAAGAAGGAAATAAAAGAAAAGAAATGAAAAGGAAAGAGAGAGAGGAAAGGAAGGAAGAGAAAGAAGTGCAGGTATTTCACATTTTAGGCATGATGTACTTATAAATGTTTCTGACTTAGAAGAAACTGCTGATAGGTGTGGCTGTGGGTTAAGCTTTAAGAATGCCTGAGAAATTCCCCTGTTGACTAAGCATCAGTTCAAGGTAGTCCCTGAGAGTTATCCTTGGGACATTCCCTTTGAACTTTTTTTTTTCCCTCAAAAACCTTCATGCAAGGAACTGTGATTCACTGTATGTTCTTTCCTAAAAAGAAAGCACCTCTTTGGACAACTTGAAAATTTCCAGTAATAACAACCTTTTTACCATTTTGTCATTATTCCTAGTCATTTCTAAAGAGGAACCCATAAAATATAATGTCAACATCATGGAATCCACATCTGAGGCCTGAGAACTAGTTCCATTTAATCCACACAACATTAACTCCCAGGAAATCCTGCAGAGTTCACCTATTCCTAAAAGAAAATGATCATCTTTTCCTACCTCTAACCCCACAGGAATAACACAAAGAATTTTTTAAAAACTGTAACAAAGTACATATAACCTTTGGGAGAGATTAATGTTTGTGGCTATACAATTGGGATTATAATGCTAATTATTTAGAATAATAATATTACAGAATACTAGTAATTTAAACATTTTACTATTTTATAATAGGAAAAGATAAGACTTTTGAAATTATTTGCAATGGTACAAACTCTTTCTTGAGAGTTTCTTTCATTGGTATAAAACTTCCAGTTAGAATCTCTGTTACTGAGGAAATTTTGTATGCTAAGAAATTTAGTTGAAATGACCTATGAATTTGTCCCTACTTTCAAATAATATTTCATGAGTAGAGCAGTATTTCATCCTTTTCATTTTCTCTTTTTCAAGCAATAAAAATTTGTAGAAAACATACATATGCTAAAAATAATAAAAGTAAGAAAGCAATAAGATGAAATGAGCCAAAACTGGTACCTCTCTGGATACAATCCTTCTCAAACACCATAGCTGGTGTTTGCTTCCAAATCATGAGCTGGATTGGCAGCCAAGGCAAAAACGTAAACATAGAAAAGAGACAGTAGACTAAGGACTCCTTTGCAGGGACTGCCTGAGAGGTTCACAGTACTGAGTTATTAGGTAAGCACATTAGAAGAACTGAGCCACTCTAGTAAGCATGTGAAATGATTTCAACATTTGAAGATGGATTCTAATGGATTTTAGCAGTTTATGGGTTTTAGGCTCCATTTAGCCAATATCACAGAAATATTTCTTAATGTTTGAAATGCTCTTCTCCATAATCTCTGCTAGTCTTAAAATTACTTACAAAGTTGAGGCTAGCACTTCATTAGTGTTGTATTTTCCCTTGTTAATGTGGTTAGTAACAGTATTTTAGACTCCATTATTTACAGAAAATTTTGACACATTTTGTGCAAACTCATCTATATCGTCAATTACAGAAATAAATATTTTCAATTAAGCACAAACTTTTTACTTAGTGCTGCTAAAAGCATTTTGTTGCAAATAAAACAGATATATTTGTATTATTAGAAAATAATATTTTTTGCAAGGGCAATCTGATAACCTTCTGCACCTTGTATAGTATGTGTCTATACTATGCAGTTCTAGAAAAGAGCAATTTGAAGATTCCAAACACAAAGAAATTATAAAAAATGAAAATGCCAATTAACCTTGTTTAAATCAGTACATGTTATATTCCAGTGTCAAAATACTGCATTATATTCCATAAAAAGTGCAAGTATTACATCTCAGGTATGAAAATTTAAAATTAAAAAGAATAAACATATTAGACATATTTAAATTATAACAGATTTTAACATATTTTTATTTACCATAATACATTTAAAAATGTACTATTTCAAAATATAACCAAAACAAAAATTACCAGTGAGATAGACTACATTCCTTTCTCTTTCACTAGTTCTTTGAAAACCAATGTGTATTTTGCATTTAAAGCTCAGCTCAGTTCCCCATATTTCAAGTGCTCAACAGCCATTTACAGCTAGTGAGTTCCCATTGTACAGCGCAGTTCTAGACATTACTAAAAATTTGGTTGAGCATTGGCATCAATATAAAAGTTCCAATTGCACAACCTTACTAATAGTTGGTGTTATTAGATATTTTCATGGGTTTTTTTTTTTTTTTGCCACTGTGAAGGTTAACCAGAAGGACACTAGTACAAAAACTGAGAAAATCTGATTAATTTCTGTAGTTCAGTTATGCTGATGTTAATGTCCTAGTTTTGCAAATTGTAAAAATGGGTACACAAGATGATAAAGTTAAGGAAAGTGAATGAAAATTATTGATGGACTCTGTACTCTCTTGGGAAGTTTTCTATAAATCTAATTACACTAAAATAAAAAATATTTAAGACTCAAACCATGACTAACCTTGAATTTCATTTGTCCTGCAAATCACCAGGCATGTCACTGAATCAGGTTTTTAGATACTAATTGAAAATATTTTTATTTAAACTACCAGTAGTAAAAGACATTACTGATCCCACTCTCAGTTAATTCCATCTATGACAAAAGTCTAAACAGATCGTCCCATGCCTCAGTGAACAATGGAGGTAAGATTAAAAAAAAAAAAGAAGAAGCAGTAAGCAACCTCTGGAAAGAAAATGTAAGACTTCTATAGTGGAATTCCTAATATTTTTTTATTTTACTTCACTTTTCTGTACTTCTCTAATAGTATCGATTTTTTTTTTTTTTTTTTTTTTTGCGGCACCGGGGATTGAACTCACAGCCGCGCACCTGCCAGACAGGCACTTAAGCTGCTGAGCCAAACTCCCAGCCCTGGTTTTTTGAGGCAGGGTCGCACTATGCAGCTCGGGCCGGCCTTGCGCTCGCGTTGTAGCCCAGGCCGGCCTCGAACTCACAACGCTCCGCCTACCTCAGCCTCCCGAGTGCTGGGATTAAAGGCGTGCGCCACCACGCCCGGCAATAGTATCGATTTTAATCTAAGTGTGTAAGCCAGTTTTCCATTACGATAACAAATACCTAAGATCATTTATTTAAAAATTTTTTAAGAAAAACTTGTATTGGGGATCATGATTTTGGAGGTACCTATTCATGATCAATGGCCCTGTTGTTTTGGGGACTGTTAAGCACAGCACATCACAGCAGGAGTACATGGCAGAACAAAACTGGTCAGTTTTTGGGCAAAATCTACATGAGAAAAAGAAAAAGGGGCTTCTTCAAAGGCCTTCCTGAAATGACCTGAAGACCTCCCAAGTACCCCCACATCATAAATGTTCCACCATCTCCCAACAACACTACACTGGGAACTAAGCCTTTCCCATGCGGACCACTGGGGGCATACTTAAGATCTAACCTATAGCACTCAATATTAGACATGCTTGAGCAATTAGTATGCAGTCTTTTTCTCTACTGAGTAATTCTTTCTAAAACTCTATTCTTTTTGATACCATGCAAAAGTTATTAAACTGGATAGGTGACAGTATTACTTCAACCCTTAAGAGTTTACTATAGAAGTTAAGATAATATACTCTTCCTTTCACTTGAATTTATCTTTTACCATAAAACTTCATCCTTCCCCAACATTATTCCTCAGAAGTCTTCATTGCTTCTTAGTAAATAAAGATTTTAGTTAAGAAGAAAATAAAATAACCAAAATCCTCCAGCCTGCTCTTATTGCTGCCCTACTTCTAGTTACTTAGAAATTGTGAGTCTCTTTTGAGCCCACTGCCAGGTTCTGTGAGGAGGCCCTCTTGTGAGGAAGCCGTGGTTTTTCTTCAACTGCAGGCCTCGGATACCATCACCTCCGCCACTGTCAGAGTCACCTACAGAGCTTTCCATTAGTGCACATTCCTAATTCGTTATTTGCCCTCTGGTCAGTCTTTAAGAGGTACTTACCATAACTCATAATTCAACTTCCACTTAACAATTACTCAATTTGAACCCAGTTTAATAATAAATAGCAAAGTAAATTCACTTTTAAGATGAGATGTCAAGGTCCAGAAGTGAGCAACTGCTCAGAGCAAACACTATATGGGGCTAATACAGCTTGACAACCCTGCTGCAAGAAACTCCTCTTTAGCTACCACAGTAATGATTAAAATAAATAGGGAATAAACATTTTAATTCTAGAACTGCCCAGGAAGGCCAATGAAGACAGCATGCTGAAGAATGCTGGAAAAGCATAATTCAGAGAGAGCAGTTGGTGGGGGTAGGAGGAAAAATCAATCTTCAATCAATTCATAATTGCATTCAGTCTGAATTTTCAAAGTGTAGGTTTTCACTAGTATGTCCTCCCCATCTAAACAGACACAACTCCCAAACATAGTGCACCTACTTAAAATACAGCCTTGTGTCTGCTGCCACAGCTTTGTTTTCAAAAGCTTTGTGTGCCCTGATTAGAAGTTTACTGTTTTGCAAGGTTTCCACACTGAGTAAAGAATGCTCAAAACGAGGTAACAGAGGAAGGATCTGTCATGATCAGTGCAACCTATGACTAATTGTGGTCAACAACTTGCACCCTAGAATTTTCCAGAGAGCTACAGCCATTTATTTAGTCAATGAGCTAGAATGGCTTCAGTTGCCACAGTCCTGGAAGACAACTTGAGAAACTGTCATCTGGAACACATTCCTCACATCAGCTGTCACTGAGGAAGTTTAAGAGCAAGACTGAGGAAAAGCATTCATCTCTGAGGACACAGCAGTCTATTGATTATGCACATGTTCTCATATGTGCAGCTCTGGAATCCACTGTAGGGAAATTTTATCTCAGTTTACGGGACAGGAAAGCCAAAGGGTGGTACTCCAGTTCTTTGCTGACTCAAAGCCAACACTTTACAAAACATGGAGGGTAGATGTTTGAGAAGGGAAATTCCCTGGAGAGATTTTATTCTAACTATGTTTAATACTTATAGTAACAATGGGTCACTCTCAAAGGTACCCTTTTGCTTAATATTCCAGACATTCATTGTTGTTACTAAAACATTTTCTGTCACTCTTATTCAAGGACACACCTCAGTAGCAGGTGTCTCTTTGGTTTTCTGAGTTAAACAAAAAATCATGCTAAACAAAGAGTTCTAGACAGGTGTGGTGATGCATGCCTATAATTCCAGCACTTGAGAGACGGAGGCAGGAGGATCACTGCAAGTTCGAGGTCAGCAGGGGCTGCAAAGTGAGTTCAAGGCCAGCCTGCATGGCATAGTGAAACCCTGTCTCAAAGACACACACACACACACACACATACACACACACACACACAAGAATTCCGGTCATAGAAATTATTCTACTTCTATCCATCAACTTGCTGAAGTCTTTACAACAATTAAATTCTAGTAGCTATAAAATGATCACATCTTAGGATGGATGCCTTACAGAAAATAGAGTTAAGGACACTGAGAGGATGTACACAAAGAATAAATTTTAAATCAGTGCACTCTCTCTAATTCTCTATTTGTCACCTACTCAGCCTTTAAAGGGTATATACTGTAATTCATAATTTAACTGCTACTTAACAAATACTCAGCTTGAAATCAATTCAAAATAAGCATCAGGAGAATGTTGTGATAGAGTCAATGGAAAAGGAAAAGAAAATAAGGTAGAATGAACAATGCTTAAATATAAAATCACACACACAGGGCCAAAATTTCTATCTCAAACTTGCTAACTCTGTAAGTTAAGCAAATTGCTTAATCTCTCAAATCTTTGGTTGCCTCATCTATTAAATAGAGATAGTAGTTGCTTCCTCCTAGAGCCATTGGAAAGACTGATGAATATGCAGAAAAGTATGTAGTGAATTCTCAGCATGTATTTTTCTTATTACGCATGTGACTTTAAGCAAGTGTTATTTTAAAAAATAGCTATAGGTCCAGATATTCCATTGTAAAATAATATTTATAGTGTTGTACTGAGGACTGACACATGTAAAAATGTCTATTACGTGTATTATGATCTATAATACACGTAATAGACATTTTTAAACCTATGTCTTCTAACTAAGATCTTCTGATAAGCACAATATGTCTAGGATAAAATACAAATTGACTAAATTATTTAAAGATTTTTTTAATGATATATAAAAATAAAAACAAAGATAAAGCATATATCACATTCAGAGGCATGTGTCTACATGTCAGCATTAATACTAAATCAAATAATATATAACCGTATCAGCAAAGACATCTGAGAATTTGATTGAATATGGATATCCTCCCATCACTGAGTTTTCAATATATCACGTGAAAAATAATTAAACATTGATTCCTGGAAATTACCATGTTGTTGTGAACTGATATGCAGGGCGTCCTGTATAGTTAGCTATTTTGTATATCTTTCTCATCTTTTTTTTTTTAAACTTATTTCCTGCACTGCAAAAAAACTGACACAGGATGCTTATGAAACAAGACTTAATTTTTCAGTCCATATGTTACAACTGAACCCGAAAAAGCCCCTAGATTTCGCAGAACTAAATTTTATTTTAACAGCTTTCTAATGGAAACCCCCTTGGTATGCATAGTTCTCACAAACTGCCTTGGGATCATATGATTAAACTCAGTCTCAAGCTCTAACAGCTTAGTACCATCAAAGTCTCTTTTCAACCTTTTGGTTTGGCACAAAATACTCTTGTAACAAATGATCTTAATATATTAACTTTAAAATCCAATATACCTTGCCAAAAATCCCCACAATAAAATTTACCAAAAAAATTACTTTAAGTAACTGTGTACCAGTTGAATTTGAGATCCAAAAAAAATTAGACTAACTTTGGGTCACAGATATTCACTGAGCCATGCAACCCACAAGCCAAGTCTTAAAACTCTCATGGGATGATAAACTATCATTCCAATTCTGCAGTGAAAGAACTAAGATTTCTAAATCACACTTGCAAAGCAAAGGGCCGAATATATGTTTAAAACTGCAGTCTTTATACAATTATGAAAATTTCTCTGAGGGCACTACCTAAGAAAAGAAAGAACTTGATTAACTGAATGGAGAAAAATAAGGCTAACTTACAACCCCAGAATGTAAGTTGCCAGGAAGACAGGCTATTAGGAGACAAGTTGCCAGGAGCTTTAATTGTGAGCTTTGGTTTCACATATGACAGAGAAGCCTCAAACCACATTTCAACTTGGGACAAACAGAGATACAGAAAAGGAGCCTCAGGACCAGCCAAATGGGGGCAGAGTGGCCTTGATCTCAATGGGAAAGTTTCTCTTTATTGTACTGAAAAAACCTTCAATACACAGAGAAAATGGCACCTCAAAGTATTGACAGTTTCAGTCAGACAAAGCAGCAATTTTGAGACACAGCAAATAACTCTGGAACAAACATGAACTTTAAAGTCAGGATTTGCTGGGTGTAGTGAGGCACATCTGTAATCCCAGTACACAGGAGGCTGAGGCAGGAGGATACCTTCAAGTTCGAAGCCAGCCTGGACTCCATAGTGGGTTCAAGGCCAGCCTGAACTATATGCTAAGACTCTGTCTCAAAAACAAAAATAAATAAACATACATATAATAATGTCTTGGTTACTTTTTACTCGTTGTCAAGACGAAATACCTGACATCCCAAATTAGGGAAGGAAAGGTTTATTTTTACAGTTTCTCGGGAGTTTTAGTTTATACTTAAGTTGGCTCCAAGATAGCGTGGCATGGCGGGCCTGCTGTTTATGGTGGCTGCAAGCTGCAAGCCGCAAGCCGTGCTGGCGAGAGAGAGAAAGAGAGAGAGAGAGAGAGAGAGAGAGAGAGAGAGGCAGAAGCAGAAGTGCAAGAGGAAGACCCGCCTTTTCTTATATTGTATATCAGCTCCACCCCTGGGCAGGTGTAGCAGTCACATCATTAATCCTGGTGCTAGACAACAAACTGATCACAAGCGTCAGACAGCCCCATCAAAAGTATGTGAGGACTTGGGGGTACATAGTATACCCAATATAAATAATAATAAATAAAGTCAAGTTTTGGTTCTATTCCAAATTTTGATACATTTAATTAGAAAAGTTAATCTTTCTGAAATTCAGTTGTAAAATGTATCAAATGACATATGTCTCAAAGGGTTACGAAAAAAATTAAATCAAATAACCTAAAATACATAAGATGGTTTTTATCTGTTTTGTCAACATATTTACTGGCTGTAATTATTCACTTTGTTAATAATAAAATTACTTATACTAAATCTGAAGAAAAATTTGGCCATGAGTGTTTCCTAGCATCATGCTTCATTTTAATCACTAGAGCATGAAACAAATCCTGCATGAATGGAGCATGAAGTCCCATAATAATTAGCCTATTTCAGATCACTCATGTCCCTGAGTTTATATCTTTCTAGTCCACAAGGCTAGAGGATCATGACATTGAATTAGTCTCTTCAAAGTGATTTTCATTTTCAGTTGCCTATACTGCAGCTACATTTATTTTATTGGTCAAACGACTGTAAACATCATGTATACTTTCCACAGTCATAAGACAAAAGTGCTGTGTATAAATTACACTAATGAATTCTATGTCTCCTTGACAAACTAAACTTAAGATTTACAATTTGACATCAGTAGTCTAACAAAGCAAGCAATACTTCCTTAGCCATGTGCAAGGTCTTGATATGGAAAGTGTGATCTGGACTAATGGCTGGAGGTCACACTCCCAAGAGCCATCCCTGGTTCTGACATTGACACTTGGGTTGACTACTGACTGATTATTTAGTCATAAGTCAAGTTGTTTATTTTGATTGTTGCTTTTAAACCTCAAATGCCATCACTCTAGATTTGAAAACTAATACACAACTTTAAAAATTGTACAAATCTAGCTCATTTGATAAACTATATAATCATATATTCATCAATAAATGCAACAAGTTCACAATAATAATAATGCTCTGGAGGATAAATTTATATACACATGAACAAAATTTTGAAGTGAATACCTTGTTGTCAACATGTATTGCCAGAGCAAAAACTATGTTAGAATAAGGAAACACTGAATCAACATAAAAATATGGTCACTGAATTTAAGGGGTCACAAAGCATGTAATTTCTCTATGCAAAAATTTATTATTATATGACTGTCCAGATGTCAAGTAATAAAGAATAATGACTGCTGAGATATAGGGAACAAATGAAGTGCACCTACAATTGCATGGCATTTTCTAGAGAAAATGTCCCAACTATGATGGAAGGTAAAGGAATCCTGCCAGAGTCCAGAGTCTCCCTCAGTTAAGGAAGAAAAGCTGGAAGTTAAGGGAGACCATGTCCTCATCAGAAAAAACACCAAAAAATAACCTGGTATACCAAGAAATAACTGCATATTTACAGGGGTTCCATGTCAGGATTAGCTGATAGTTCAGTGATAAAATTTCAGGAGCCAAGAAAGACGGACTGCAAAGAATTAGAGAAAACAATTCCTAGACATCATAAAGGATGGGATTAGACCCAAAAGTCAGAGTAGAAAACCCAATAATCCACAAGGTATTAGGTAGCATACTAAAAGAAGCTTTGCTTTAGTAGTAGGTAAATTAATCCAATGTAACAAAGTTTGACCTGATAAAATCAAAATGTTTGCAGGCAATTTAACCATATTCCAGGGAGAAAAGAATATTTATAAGAATGCAAAGATGTTCAGCACCTATAAAAAGCAAAATGCATAATTTCTATTATCTAATCAAAAACTATTGGGTATACATAAAAGTCTGAAACATACAACCTGTCATGAGGAGGGAAAATCAATTAAAACTTTCTCAGAAATGAGACAGATAACACAATTAGTAGATAAGAACTTTAAAATGATTATTATAATTACATCTCTTACAAATCACATTTCTAAAGATAAAAACTTCAGTGCTGAAATGAAAAATGCACTGAATGGGGTAAACAAAGTATTGAAAGAAGGAAGTGATAGAGAATTGAAAACATAAGCAATAGACAATACTCAAATGGAATACAGAGGGAAAGTTATTCAAAAGAATAATGGAAGGTGGAAGTGGGGGAGAGGAGGAGGAAGATATGGATGAGGAAAGTGAGGTACAGGACTCTGGCTTTCTCCTTGCTTCTCAATTAATGCTTTCACTTTCATGATGTCTTGTAGATGACTCAACTGAGTGCCTGGATATTTTGTGACTTTCTTGGCCTACTGACTTCAAAACCATTAGAGAGGTGGCCATGTTTAATGAACCTTCTTTGGCCAAAAGGAATGATATTTATGACTTTTACACAAATCACATGTAGTTTGTGCTCACAGGACACTGTTTTCTTGGCCTGTATAGAGACAAAAAACAGAATTTTAAAGATGAAAGAATATGTCTAAATAAAAGGAATCCATGAAAAGAAAGAAAAAGAAAATAGTGTTGGCGCATCAAGAGAGAAAATTTGTCTTCAGTGACTAAGAGAAGAAAGTATGTTTATTGTCTTTCCACATATTGGCGAAATGTAACAATCATCTTTAGTAGATGCCAAAGTCTAATTCAATTAAATTATATATGATTTGTTAAAAACATTCTCATTCTGGAAAATTATTTTGGCCTTGAGTTTATAGTCTGAGGTTTATCCATTTCTCTAGTGAAATGAATACATAAAGTAGTGCTTAAAGATTTGTTCAGAATCAAATAGCATATTGGGAGGGTGGACAGGACAGTTTATTAAATAAGTGTCCTGTAGCTTCCTCTTCTTTCCTTTATTGCTTCACTATTTAACTGCTCCTGAGCTTCTTTTATCTCTTTGGTCATTCAACCATTGTCTTTACCACCAAGCTCACAAACTTTTTATGCTTTTATACATAATCCTTTGAAGGTACCTAAAAGATGAACTTGTAAGATAAAAGTCTGTACCTACTTTGTACTTTTCAGTACTAAGAAAGTACTGAACAACTACTGTATACAAGGTACTTGGGCCCTGCTAACACAGTGAC
>RJWM01005348.1:53006-93214 GCA_004363535.1 Dasyprocta punctata
AAAAAAAAAAAAAAAAAAAAAAAAAAAAAAAAAAAAAAAAAAAAAAAAAAAAAAAAAAAAAAAAAAAAAAAAAAAAAAAAAAAAAAAAAAAAAAAAAAAAAAAAAAAAAAAAAAAAAAAAAAAAAAAAAAAAAAAAAAAAAAAAAAAAAAAAAAAAAAAAAAAAAAAAAAAAAAAAAAAAAAAAAAAAAAAAAAACAGTCTCTGCCTCATAGAACTTTCAGTCATGTGGAAGACATCAATATAACTGCATACAATAGTATTAAATGCTAGAGAGAAAAATGAGCAAATAAACACAAACAAAACCAAGTAATGAGCTATAGAAGAACTTTAAACAGTCAAATACGTATGTAATTAAAGACTCCAGAGGAAAGGAGCGGGTAGGGGGACAGAAAGAATACTTTATGAAACAATTGGTTAAAAAAAAAAAACAGTGATTTGATTATACCATAAGTTGATAAAATAGCATAAATGACAGAAAAAGTGACTGAGAATCATAAAATGATTGAGTTAATTCAAAAGAAGGCAGGAGCAAGGATAAATACATGTGATAAATAGAAAACAAATAGCAAAATGGTAGGTTTAACTCTATCAGCAGTTATATTAAAAATATGGTATCTAAAAGCAAAAATTAAATGCCAATCTAAAAAATTAAACGCTAAATACTAATCTAAATAAAACTGCAGGGACCAGGGATACAGCCAGTGGCACAGCACCTACCTGGCAAGTGTGAGGCCCTGAGTTTGACTCCTGGTACTAAATAAATAAATAAATAAATCTGCACTGGTTATATTACAATCAAATAAAGCAGACTTCATAGTGGAGGGTATTGTAAGAAGGAAGCAGATTATTTCATAATGACAAAGGAGTCATTTCATCAAATTAGTGTAAAAAAGACAAAAATAAAGAACAAAAATGAAACAGAAAATCAAAAAGATAACAAAGGAAAAAGCTTGTTTTTAAAGAAAGTATATGAAATTTAGTTTTAAAATACTACCAACTCTATGGTACCATTTAATAGAGACTGATAAAACCAATTTTTCTATCAAGTAGTTTTTTTTTTTTTTGCTGTTTGTCTTCATTTTTAAACACCATTATAATTGCATGATTAGATTATATGCCATATAGAACTGTCGGTATTCAGAAGTTTCAATCCATAAAATTGACAATGTCAAATGTAATCATATGTATATATGTGATTACATATAGAGTCCACAAAAATATAAACACACTTCAAGAAAAAAATTTTTATAAACATTTTAATACTAAATTTATTGAGACATCATGAGATTATTACAAGTTATCTTTGGCCTCTACAATTACAAGAGGTGTTCAGAATGGTGGCCATTAGCTTCCAGACATTTATTAGCATGTTTAACTCTTGCTTGGGTAATCTTGGTCATTCAGATTGCTGCAATGTAGTACAATGTAGTGAGTTTTCCCCAATATATGACATCCTCTAGGGTCCTCCATGTTGAAAAATATCATACTATTTTTCTTTTCCTGAAATGTGTATAAATTTTTTTGGCAGACTCTGTATATAGTTTTTAAAAATCTGTGCTGTAGCTGGGTGTGGTGGCACATGCCTTTAGTCCCAGCACTTGGGAGGCTGAGGTAGGCAGAACATTGTGAGTTCAAGGCCGGCTTGGGCTACAACATGAGCTCAAGGCCGGTCTGAGCTACATAGTGCAACCCTGCCTTAAGAAAACTAGGGCTGGGAGTTTGGCTCAGCAGCTTAAGCGTCTGTCTGGCAGGCACAAGGCTATGAGTTCAATCCCCAGTGCTGCAAAAAAAAAAAAAAAAAAAAATCAAATCTGTGCTGTTGGTAAATGTCTTTCTCATAGGGACCACTGTGGTGTTCCACCCAGATTACCCCACTCAAAACTGAAGCATTGTTCTCCCAGCTCCTGAAAATGCTGTCAACTAACACCTCTCAGCGACAGTATTATAGATATAGGCTTCTGCTGAAAACAGCTACCTGACCAACCCCCTTCTTAGGGGCAATGTATATCCCAGAATTAGTCAATGAGAGATTTAAAGAAATACTCCCCTGCCTTAAGGTGGGCTAGGTCTAAAGGGCAAGTATAGCTTCAGTGATGACTACAGAATTGACTGAGGTCTTTGCTGTGACTGGAGCTCAGCCCAGCCTCTCCCTGTACCCAGCCCTAGTTCCTCGATCCCTATAGATATTGAACTCCAAACCAGTGCCCAATAACCGTCTTGTGTATAATCTCTTTCTTGGAGTTGGTTTCCTAGGGAACCCAACCACCACAATTCTTTTATCTTTTTGTATTATGAAGAGTTTTGGCACAGTTGGAGAAGGAAAAACTCAATGTACAAAGACTAGTATATCTAACCAGAAAAGTTTGAATTTTATTTTTGTAAAAAAGATGAATCCTACTACACATATATAAATATATATATACACTATACATACACACTATCACATTTTAGATCACTCATTTCTAACAAGTTAGGAGAGTATTATCTTAAAATATTCCTCCTCAAAATATCATACTCACAATTTCATTCAGTTGTCATATTTCCTAAATGTATCACTGTGAAAAATAAAGTCAAGTAATATTTTGCCAATATAGCAGTGAACCAACGGCAACTTTATTAGGCAACTTTCGCAAGATCTCATAGCAATCTAAGCAATATAGTTTCTATTAGAGATATTGGTCTTTTTGTTTTGGATGGTTTGAAGTGACAAATAAGACTAAACTCGGGGTGCAGGGGAGCTGCCACTTGCCTAAAAAGAAAATTAGCTTCAGAGCCTCAAGATGTGAAAACCTAACATTTCATAGATTAATGAAAAAGCCTTAACTAGGATATAAAATGCTTGGACATTGAGAATAACAACAGCATTAAAGAGAAAGAGAGAGCAAGGGATTAAAAACTTGGTCAATTCAATGCCAACTGAACTGAATCAGTGTGGTGCTGAGTGTAGATGGCCCACCTGTGGATTGTTGCCAGCAGGAGACCTGGAGAGGAAAAAGAAGTGGTTGGTGGTGGTGGCGCTGTTGGTTCTTTAGGAGCTGTTGGTTCTCCTGGAGAAGCTTGTCATGCTGATTTCCCTGATAAGAACTCAGTTGTTATCATCAGAGGAGCTCGGGATCTTGTTACTGAGAAAGGCTGTGGTTCACTTTGAGGAAGCTCTGGTCCTTACATTGAGCATCACTTCCTGGCTCTGGATGGGAAGATGTGTGCTGTTGGATCTCCAGCAGAAGTTTGTCACGCTGGTTTTCTGATATGAACTCGGCTGTTCTCATTGTCAGAGGAGCTCGGGACCTCGTTGTTGCTGAGGATGGCTGTGGTACTTTTGAGGGGAACCATGGTCCTTATTTTGAACATCGTTTCTTGGCTCCTGTGTAGATCCCTCAACCTACTGGAACAGATCCTTCAGCCCGCTGGCACAGATTTTCTAGCTTCCACCACTGACCTTTGGGCCATCCCAGCGCAGATTCATGAAATAAACTTGCATGAGTCATTGTTATGGACTCTAGGCCTCCAGCTAGACTTATGGGGGGCAGTGTCATGGTCTCTAGATCTTCAGCTGGACTTGTGGAGGACATCGCTATGGGACCCAGGCCCTTGGCTGTATTCTCTAGGTCTTTAGTGTGTGGACGGATTTCCTGCATTTTCTTTGTATTTGACTGGTTGGGTAACCATTATAAATAATGCTATAAATTATGTGTCCTATATTGTCTTGTTCTCCTTGCAAACTCTTGACTACAATGACAGAGACAGAGACAGAGACAGAGAGAGGAGCATTTTTATGTCGTTTACTTGAATTATTATTGGTTGTTATTTTGTTTGTTTTATTTACCTTCAAATGAAGAAGGGGTAGAAAATGACACTGGATCTGAGGGAAGTGGAAGGGCTTTCCCAGTAAGACAGGGCCTGACTGGAGGAGAGCCACTGCCTGGCCTGGAGAGCTGAAGGGATTAACGAGCCCTCAGCAGGTCCCACAGAATTAGACCACTAGTGAAGTGAGGAAAGACAGTTTCTCAGGACAAAGCTACTCCTTGATTAACCAAAACAGAAACAGAGAGGTCCTCAGCATGGAGTGGGAAACAACTCTGTGTCTTTCTCTATCACTGTATATTAGCTGTGTGATCTTGAGAAAGTTATTTAATCTTCTTGAGTCTCTTTTCCTTGTACAAACTGAGAATAATATTATATATTATAATTATTCCCAGTTTGTACAAGACAATTATGTGTAAGATATATATATATAATATATATATAGATATAGATATAGATATAGATATACCTGATAAGACTGCTTTAAATGGTGTCATCTTAGTCAGATTGCATACAGTGATCACTTTTCTTGGAAGCTGATGGGGCATACAAAAAATGAATTGTAATAATCAGAAACACTTGCTTTGGGCCCTTAATATCTAGATAGAACAGTAAATTCAACTTGATGCTCTTATTTAGCTACAATCTTTGCTCATTTCTCTTTTTACCTTTGTTCTATTTGAATTTGACTTATATTCTTTTCACATTTTTAAGAACGGCAAATGTTTGCAGTGAGCAGTGCTTCTTTCAAAATAACAGTGTAGCTCGGTTAATACTCATGAATAGATCAATTTTACATGTCTATACCTGTTAATGTAAACAACCATGTTGAAGGTAACAATATGCAATATTGCAACCATTGTCAAGTGCTTATCATCTTGTTTTGTAAACCTATAATGGTACTGTTGTGGATTTGCTGTTGTCCTTTTTCTCTTTTGCCTTTTGTCTTTCTTATATGTGTCTTTTTTCTCTTAAATAAAAAAAAAAAAACAGTGTAATGGGAAAGGCACTATTGACTATTAAACTTCTAAAAAAGCAGGTCTTCATATCCTTCCAGAACTCCCAGAGCAAAGTCAATTCGATTTGGAATATAAGAACATAACCAACATTTCAAAAAATCATTAAGAGTTCAGAATATTGTTTCTGAACATAACATAATAGGCAACAGTAGGACATTGTTTCTAATACAACAAATTGGAAAATAAAAACAAGATGACAAAAAATTTCATATTTTAATGATTTTCAAAAAGAGTTATTGAAGCAAACAGAATAAGATAAACTAAAATTCATAAAAAGAAGAACTGTTTTTAAGTGGGCTGAGATCACTGGCCATTTTCTTCCCTGGACATATTTGCCATACCCAGGCACAGGTAGTGGCTGGGGTTTTAAAATAGACATTGAAAACTGCTGGGCAAAAGAGATATATGATTAACAAAGCCTTTCATGGCCATATATATTCACACGTAGAGTACAGAGGTGTCCTAAACACACAATGAACTTTCTACATAGGACATGACCCTTGTGCTTTTGCTCCTATGGAGGCTAAGAACCTTGCTTTAAAGAGCTGAATAAAGTTTCTATCAGTTTGCCATACTATGCTGCCTCTTGACTCTGTGTAAAGTCTGAAATGTGCAATTTACGAAGACAACAATCAGGGGAAAAAATGGAGAGAACTTTTATTGTCTCATCTTTGTAGGAAGTATAAACTCCTTCCAGAAAGACTGGAACCCATATTTCTCCTCTAAACCCTCATATACCAATCACCCAAGAGCGATGCTCCAATAATTAACAAAAGGTGTAAAGAGAAAGAAGGGTAAAGGTGATAGGAGATATGCTGATTTGCTTCCCTTTTATTACTGGCTGTCAAAAAGTATTTCTTAAGAGGGAAGAGAAAAGGAAAAGATATAAATCTGTATACATGTATATGTAAGATAACTAAAACGAACATACTGCTGAATGTATTCATTATTGAGAAAGAACAATTAATTCTCATATGATTAGATCAATTTTACATGTCTATATCTCTTAATGTAAACAACCATTTTGAAGATAATGATATGCAATATTGCAACCATTGTCAAGTTTCTATCATCCTGTTTTGTAAACCTGTAATGTTACTGTTGTGCATTTACTCTAGTCGTTTGTCTCTTTTGCTTTTTGTCTTTGTTATATGTGTCTTTATTTTTTCTCTTAAATAAATTTTTTTAAAAAATATTTCTTAAAGATGGTAAGTCAAGTTACATTGGTAAAAGTTCCTTAAATATATCATAACACAAGTTAACACAAATATTATATCCCACGATTGTAATGGAAATGAAAAGAAGTAAGGAGGGAAGGATATATCAATTGCATTATAATTCATAATTGGTAAGGGACACCACTTTAAGAAATAAAGGATAAAGTGTCCCTTATAAGGATGAGAAATAAGGGTAACCAGTAGGAAAAAAATACAGCCTTTCAAATTAATAAGGAAAAATACAAACACAAACAAAACAATTATCAAAAAAACACCACTCAGATTATTTTCAAATGATAAAAATAGAAATCATACATGGTAAGAAAATTAACTTTGATCTTTTTAATTATTTTTTGGTACCTGGAAATCAAACTCAGGACCTTGTGCTTTCCAGGTAGGCACAGCTATACCACCAGCCCCTGATCTTTTTAATTTTATACTTTAAAAGAAATACGGAGATCTGCCAATCAAGATGAAACTGTCTTCAGGATTCCATAATGAATTTATCCTTTTGCGGGAGGTGGGGGAGTTACCAGCAATCAAATTCAGGACTTCACACTTGCCAGGCATTTGCTGTACTACTAAGCTAAATCCCCAGTCTCCAGAAGGAATTTAAAACCTTTCGTACTACTTTCTGTCATCCTTGGCCTGTGGCTTCTACTCTTCTAAAAACCTTACGGTAGCAAGATGGTTGCTCAGGAAGAATGGAAAAGAGGAAAAGGGCAAAGGCAAAAGGCATATACTTGTTGAGCCTTTGTCTATCAGAGTACCTGGAAGAGTAATTGGCATGCAGTGCATTTTATTCACTGAGTGAATAATATGAATGAGTCTTTCCTGACCTCGCTTGTTTTGGGTTAGTTGCCACCTTGTATCTTCCCAGAATACCCTATACTCCCTCTTAAGTTGTACACTTAACACGTGTTTTGTAATTTTTCATCTGCTTCTCTGTGGGATGATTCACCTCTAGATTTCCTAATCTCCAGCAAAGTGACTAGCATTCAATAAGTACTTGATGTATATATTTACTGACTGGTTGAATCAAGGTAGTATAAGCCTTAAACTTTAACTCCTCATTCAGCAAGTTTTTGTTTTGTTTTGTTTTGCTTTGTTTTGCTTTGCTTTGTTTTTGAGGGAGTTTGTTTTATTTTGGAGGGTTGTTTTATTTGTGCCTCATAAGAGGCAGGTATTATTTGGAATGTTTTAGTAAAACAAAGATCCTGTCCTATGGGATTTCCCATAGGAGAGACACACAATAAACATAAACATAATATGTTGAATTAAGTAGTACACTAGTAGCTGCAAGTGGAGAAGGGGAAAAGCAGATGAAGATAAGAGATAGGATGGGGAGGGGGCAGCAACTTTAATCATAGTGGTAATGAGATTTCCCCCTGAGAAGATGGCATTTGACCAACAACTTTAAGGAAGTGCAGATGCTAACCAAGTGTGCATCTGTAGATATTCCAGGCAGAAACAATTACCAAGCAAAAGCCCTCAAGGAAAAACGGACCTACCAAGCAGAGAGATAGCCAGGACATCAGTGTAACTGGAAATAAGTGTGGAAAAGGAGGGGTAGAAAATGCTGAAATCAGAAAAATCATGAGGGAACTGTGACAGGTCAAGCCTAGCAGGCCATTATGAAAATTTTGGTATTTACTTTGGGTTAAATGAGAGGCCATCCAAAGCTATGTATTCAAAAATAATATTTTTTTATGTCCTACTAACTTAATTAAAAGACAGTATCTTTAGCATCTAAAATTGATTTGGAAAACCTCTTTATTTAAGTGTTGTATCCAAATATATTCAACGCTCAAAAATACACTTTTTTCTTTAATTTTAAAAAATATTGCTTTCGAACTAAACTTTTTCATAGATAGAAACTAATTTCAATTTCTACTTAATATATCTCAACAAAAAATGTTTCTCATTTTTAACTATTAAAATCATGCAAGAAGTCTCTGAAAAAAAATTGCTTTGTTTGTAGAGTATGACTGAACAATTTCAGATTCTATTGGAATGCCCAAAGACAGAGCTCCCAGAAACCCTAGGTTTTCAGCTAACTGATGTTCTTCATTTTTTCTTCTAATTTCATAACGGAAGACTAATAATAAAGGTTAAAGTTTCATAGTGAAATCAAGTAACCATAACCTATCTGCACATCTGGAAGTCAATGAAGTTGGAGAACATGAAAGAAGGGGATGTGGGTGGATAAAGGAAGGAAGAAGGGAAGGAAGGAAGGGAAGGAGGGAGGAAGTTTAGATTCAAAGTAAAAGCACTTTAGCAGAAAAGGCAAATTAAAGAGAAAAAAAGACTGAACAATGTATCTGAGAAAGAAGGAGTCTGGATAATGTCCTTACTACATAATTTTGGGCACAGTTTTAGTCATTGGTTGACACCAAGTAAGCCAGGTGTGGTGGTACACACCTGTAATTCCAGCACTCTGGGAGGCTGAGGCAGGAAGATTGCAAGTTTGAGACCAGCCCAGGCAACTTAGTGACTTAGCAAAACCATGTATCGAAGTAAAAAAGGGGTTGCGTATATAGCTCAGTGTGACTGCCCTGGGTTCAAGCACCAGTGCCACAAAAATAAAATAAAATAAAATAAAATAAAATAAAATAAAATAAAATGAAATGAAATACCCAACTACTGCTATTAGCTTAGGCACAGCTAACCCAGACTTTAATTTGATATCATCATGGGTACATTTTCAGCTTCCTGAAATGTAAACATCTGTGTCAGTATCTTCATCTAACATCAGTTGTTCAGTCAGATGGTGTTAGAGACATCCACAGCTTCCTTGACCTTCTACCTCTTGTTCAATTTACATTTAATATAAACATTCGGATGTTTTCTCCAGAAAAGGTAGAAAAAAGAAGCACTAGCATTTCAAATTTATTTCATGGTTAGTTCTGAAGCAATTTTTATGTAAACACAACTTTTCGTTTCATAAAAGGGAAGTAAATCGATGACATTTTCCTTGGAATTACTCCTCTGTCTTTGAACTAACCCAAATTAGAGGGAATTTTGTCTAATGGGAAGAAAATCCTAAAGTACTCATTATTTTTAGGCTACTTAAATAACTTCTAATTTTTCATGAATGTTAAATAATTATTCATTTAAAGATTGAAAAAATAAATTATAAAATGTGACCACTTACCAGATACATGTTGAAGTGTGTGATTCCCAGGATTGAACCAGGTCATTTAATTTATGATGCAACTGTTACACTCTAAAGTAGCTTTAGTTTTCTCGGGAATCAACAACTGCTCCATAGTGGACAGTAAAGTCAAGAGAGCGACACACCAGCTTCAAATCATCGCGGACATTCCCCAGACTGTAGCTTTTCCAGTCCTTATCCCATGCTTTCCTAGTTTCTCTACTTTCTTGCTCATCTTCAACTTTGTGCTATAATTTATTTTTTAACTTTAAAAACAAAAAAGTATAAAAAGGATACAGAATTTCAAAAAATAGAAAATTAACACTACTGAATATATTGCATATTGTTATTTGATCATTTTTTTCCATGCCTAAATCTTGTGCTGTAATGTAGTAGAAGCATCACTAATCCCCTCACTTTGTCTGTGTTGCCAGCTAACCATTAGAGAGGGGCAAATAAGCCTCAAATCTGCTTAAGTAAAATGTAAGAAAAGAAATCCAGGCTAGCAGAATAGAATAGACACCCATATAAACAAGGTTTCTTTTAGTATTTCTATGCACTACTTTTGATATATTAAAATCTTACTGTCTCAACTAAGAACTTGGTCCAAATGGAACCAACAAAAGGCAAAAGCCACGAAGTCATAAACAAGACATTGACTAAAGATGAAATATAATTTAAAACCCAACAATGACAACAAAGACATCTTTTAAAGTTACCTAACTGTCACAAAGAAAATAACAGAAATTTATAGCAGTTTATAAATCTGTATCTCCTGGTCTTCAGTATCAAGAATAAAAAGTAAAACAAGATTATGAGGTTTTTCTAACATTAAGTTCTCCCTAAATGTATCGTCCTGGTTTTCTAGTTTCACTAGCCAATAAAAAATAAGACAGAACACACAGGAAAAAACAAGATTAAGAAGTGATTATTTGTGAGTTTTTGCCTTTTATGTATGAAATATGAGTCGTTGACAGTCACGTTTCCCCAATTTGTGGCTGGCTCTAGCTGTAAATTCATAATTTACAAGGATTCTGAACCAATACACTCTCAGACCTTCGTTTGATCAGTGTTTCCCTTTATGATTTAAGAAATCCTAAAATTTCTCCAATATAACTCAGCAATGGAAACTTCCCACCACTCCTAATCTAGTCTACCCATTGTGGATTGCTATGTAACCTGGAGCTGGATAAAATCTGTAGTTGGGCATAATCAGTGTTCAACTGAGTATCTAAAAAGCAGGTGGCAAGAAAATTAGATTAGGACCATTACAACTAGTCTGTAATTTTCCACATCATTAGTATCTGGACATACATTTGTATATTTGTGTGATACAGCAGTCTAGAGAAACAAAAGAGAAAGAGAAAAGGAAATTTATGGATTTCAATATTGCTAGGGACAGAAAAGGATAATCTTTAGGATCAGCCCAGTAAATGCCAAGCTGTAATTCTAGGAAAAGTAGCAACTAGGTTACCAAAGTTACTGAGTTTTAAGAAAAAGACATCTAGGCAACATGCTCTAAAATAGGGGGGAAAAGAGCAAAAAATACAATACTAATGACAAAATTCTATATAAATTCTAATTTTTCTAAGCTACTTTTGATCGCTACAAACATTCAAAAGTGCCAAAATCTTCCTATGTGATTGCCACAGCTGCAAGTTGCTTAATGGTCACTTTAGGGTTCACACTAAGGAAGCTGATAAGAAGTTACCTGATTTGATCAAAATCACAGAATAGAGAAGTGATAGCTTGGAAGCAAACTCAATATCCTTTTAAATGCAGAAAGAATAACTCATCAGTAAAATTCTATAGGCTTAAAGACTTTCATTCATTTAGAAAAAACTTAGAAAGTAGCATAATAAATGAAGCCAAATTGAACAGGACACGAAATAGTGTTATACCACAGAACACTTACACTCACAGTGATGAGTAGATACCGATCATATGCAGTGGGTCTAACATCAGTGTGTCGTAAAAAAATAAATGTATAAGTAGACTCAAAAGCAAAACATTAGAAGCAACATGAAAGAGTGGAGCTAATGCTGTGGCAGGTATTACGTGGCATGATTTTGGGAAAAAGTACATTGTGCAAACTTGATAGTCTTTTCAAAACAAATCACATAATAAACAGGAAAAACAGATAAGTCGAAGCCACTAACCATTTCAATGTGTGGTAAGAACAAAGGCAAATCACTGGAATGGTGTTACTAGAAATCTGCAAAGTTAGCACAATTAACTATTCCATAATATTTAAAATACTCCTTTACAAATTATCTCTATATGCTGACCTTTGGGGTTCTTGATTTTTATACTTATGTCATGTGTTATGCAACACAGCATCTTACCCTAACTCCAAATAACATTCTAATGTTCTCATAGCACAGTTCTTCATTTATTTGTATTTGGTAATAAGACACATGCTTCAGTACTACCTGAATTTTATTTGAAAAGCAACAGTTCATGGTGGGCAGAAGGTAGCAGAACAAGCAACGTATGACCACAGCTCTTTCTATCACTTATGTCTTATCCAGTCTACTTACAGCAGGTAGCATTCACACCCTTAACCCTAGTATCCTTGATCCTGGCATTGCAACATATCAATTCCAACATCACATACTCTAGATTCAGTCACCTCTGAAAAAGCCCCACCTATGACCACATGAGCCTTTGGGGGGACATCAAAACACAAGCCATAATGGTGCTACAATGAAAACCTAAGTAGTAACATGAGAACAAAGGTGAACAAGGTTTTGTAGAATCATCTGATCCCAATTCACTGAAGGACTCATGTTCAATTTTCCTATAAACTCTCAATTTATAGGAAGGACATACTCAGTGTTGACTAGAAGTCAAACATAGCAGGGTGAGAAAAAGAAACTAGATTCTTATCTTGCTCAGCTCCATCTATTGAGATCACTGCATTGCATCAAGTTGTAGACATCTGCTTTCATTAAAACCTATCAGCAGATTTCTTCATTTAGAAAACACAATGGCAAGCAATTCTAACATTTTTAATCTTTTCATCATAAATGATACAAATCAAGAATCAGTGTCCCTACCAATCTTAATGATCACAGTTACCTAAAGAAAAATACTTTCAAACTCAACTTTGTTGAATTTTTCAAGTGAACTCTATGAAGTTTAGTTGAAACACTGTTGGTAGTGCTATAAACCTTGAAACCCTGAGAGGCAGGAGCTAAAAAAAAAAGACCTCAGTAATGAACAAAGGTATTTAGGATCCATAAAAGACTCCATTAGTTTAATTTCCTAACTCCCCAAATGATTACACTAACCCAACAAACTCTTCCAGAGTCCCTAATTTTAAAAAGCCTGCAAAGTGTTGGGTTATGTGAATGATCCATTCTTCCATGGTTCTTAAACATGTAAGAGGTGTTTGTTTGCTGAAGACCATCTCTCCACTGTTATCTTGTACACCTTCCAAGTAATTTTGAATACAAATGCAGAAAGAGGCAAAGAATGCACACATATTCATTCTGAGAAAAATGCAGTACCAATTTCCTTCCTTACCATACTTGCAAAGTTAGTCACCTCTTCTGTATGTTACTCTCTGGTGGCACTTCAATTACTTGCTCAAAAG
This sequence comes from Dasyprocta punctata, assembly GCA_004363535.1. Taxonomy (NCBI): domain Eukaryota; kingdom Metazoa; phylum Chordata; class Mammalia; order Rodentia; family Dasyproctidae; genus Dasyprocta; species Dasyprocta punctata. Next base: position 65,799 of record RJWM01005348.1, read on the forward strand.
TCTATCTGTCCTATTACACTGTGAACCCAATGAGGACAGAGATTCTCCCATCTTTGTATTTGCAGTAACTTATGTCAATTACATTACCAGAAGACAATTGAATTTGTTCAGTCAAGATATTTTGTTTCAAAGGCTCAACATTTCTGTTCACAACACTGTCTTTACTATATATTTTTATAATACTATCTCATACTCATGTCTTTTGTTTCAAACCCCTATTCTCTGTAACAAATTTCAGCAATCCAATAAATATTGGATATAAATTTAATCAATATGAAGGTTGAAAATGTCATTCTTCCAAATAGCTCCTACTAGTACTCAGATACCTTCATAAGGTAGTTGAAGTGATACTAACCAAAATATAAAATAAGTTCAGCAAAGATTAAAAATTCCTTCATTTCCCTCCTTAAAATTATTAGCCATAATCTGAAATATTTTACTGAACCAATCTCCTAGGTGTTTCTTTTCTTTTCTTTTCTTTTCTTTTTTTTTTTCTTTTTTTTTTTTTTTTTTTTTTTTTTTTTTTTTTTTTTTTTTTTTTTTTTTTTTTTTTTTTTTTTTTTTTTTTTTTTTTTTTTTTGACAACATAACACTGATGATTTTAGGGCAGGGAAACTATTCTGTATGATGCTACAGTGATGGAGACACGTCCAGATAATAGACAGCATCAAGAGTGAGTTCTAATGGAAACTACAGGTTCATTAATTATAGCAAATATACCACATTGATGATGAGGGATGTCGTTGCTGGTAGAATATGAGGCATGCTAATGGTAGGAATATGTGAAAACTATATTTTCTACTCAATTTCACTGAGTCTAAATTTGTACTAACTGAGGTTTGTTTAAAAAAAAACAAATAACATTAAGACTTCAAAAAGTTTTACTTTTATTAGGATTTCCACCTGGCAATTTAAGCATAATTTCACACAGGAAAAATAAAAATGTGTGTGTGTGTGTGTGTGTGTGTGTGTGTGTGCATGTGCAAATCACTGTTTCTTTGAGTGAAAAGTAGTTTTCACAGCGTCATTTTCAGATTACATTTTTATTGTGAATTATTCTTTTGAAAATAATATAGCAGTCATAACCAAAACAAAAAGTCATACAGTTTGTTTCTCTCGATTCTTCTAACAGAACTTTTTAATTTTTTTATTTTCCTGACAATACTGATGATTGAACCCGGGGCCTTTTGCACTGAGGTACATTGTCAGCTGCTTTTGATTTTTTTTTTAATTCTGAGGCAGGCTGTTGGGTTTAAACTTGCTAAACTTATTTAGTACATAAATTGTGCTCTTGCTTTTGTTTCTTATTATGCTTATTAACACCCAAGCAAACTATTATTTCAGAAATATACTAGGAAATTCTCAGTATATTGGATTATTACAGTAGGCCATTCAAAATAACATTTGAATTATTTTTCTAACATAATTTACAGACAGTTATCTAAATGAGCAAAGCATTATTAGATAAATAAACATGAGCAATGCTGAAGATTTTAACAGGAAAGTAAACATGAAACCACAGGAAGTATACAAATGTCTTTATATCATCAATACAATGTCTGTAGTCTGTCAGCTTTGTTTGGTCACTTCCAAAGTGGCCATCTCATTTCACTAGTTCTATTTTGTTAATGCATCACATTATTCTCCTAACATTAAATGATACTGTTACAAAAATATGATTGCTCACATGACTGTGTATGAGTTTTACAATATGGTAAATAAGTTTCCTTCAAATATAGCTTATCATGGTGATAGAATAAGGATGAAAGAACTGATACTTCGCTCTTTTTTATCATTTCTACCTAACAGCATCAGAAGTCTCTCTAAAAACTATCTTTTCAGAGGCAAAATCCAAAGAAGGTTTACATTAAACTGGGAACCCTATAAATAACCCATACTATTGATATAAATTCTATAAAAGCTTAATTTGTACTAACTCTTCTACTCTGATAAGCTATTAATCGAGCTTTATGAATTTGATTTTTAGACTTTAATCTCAATGAAAGCTATACTATACCTCACTAGAGATATTGCCAAAATCTGGAGGATCATTTACCCAAGTAACAAGAATTACTGGTCTATTAAAATAAATTCTTATTTTACCTTAAGTGGTTTTTTGTGATACTGTTTAATTATTTAGTATCAACACACTCATACAAGGACTGATGAAAATATAGAGTGTGTGTAAAACTTTTAAAAATTTATCAGTAAAAGACACATTGCCATTAACTCCACTGAAAATATCCCCTCTTGCTTTGAGCACACTTATTATTCTGGCCACTTTCTGAAGTAGTTCTGGAAGTCCTCGTTTGTGTTTTTCACAAGACGTGATCAAAATTACCATAAATCCAGCTGCAGAGAGCTGTCCAAAGGAAAGGCAGGCTTGTAAAAATATTATCATATATCTTCATCCACCTAATTCACTGAATCTAGCACCATGAGACTTCTGGCTCTCTCCCAAAATCAAAATGACCACAAAAAGCAAATGTTTTGCATCAATTCAGGATAACAAGGCACATACAACAGTGTAACTGATAAATGCTAACTTTGAGAACTGCTTCAGAAAGTGGCAAGGATGATAAGTGTTTTCAGAGTGAGGGGGGAGTATTTTGAGGGAGATTAATAGCAATGTGTCTTCTAGTATAACATTTTTTTAATTTAAACATTTACTGTACTGTATTTTGTGATCACATCTCACGAGTTTGTACACCAAGTTTGTATATGAATTATACTTTTACTTTGACTTATCTATAGGTATTTTTAAATTTTACTTTGCTTTTTTCTAAATATCCAAACCATCATAGTTTGATGTATTGATTATATTCCCAATAAATGTTTAAAAAAATGTACTGTTTATAATGCTCCTATACATCAACAGTGAAACATTAGCATATGCCTGGAAACTCACTAACATTAAAATTTTGCCATGAAAATAAACTATGAGAGTCAAAGTGAGACAAGGTAAAGATAATCCTTCATATCTCTCCTTTCTACCATACAGAAAGGGGGTGGGGGTCCCAGGAGTGGGGGCTTTTTGAAATACCAAAATCAATCAGAGACAATCCAAAGCACTGAAAGAAATACAGCTGTAATGTTGAGTGATACTATATAGCAAATGAAATGTTTTATTGGAATATGCAATTTTCTACAACGAACAAGACACTTCCCCCAAACCAAAGACTGACGGTACTAATGCTTCAGACGTGTAATATGTGTGTGTGCCTCTGTATGTTTAGTTTTCTTTCTAATCAAGTGACCTGCTCTCATTTGGTTAAGTTTCAACCACAAGGCATCACAGCATGTTTTTTTTTTTCAAAATACACGTCACAGCACATCAAGAAAGGAGGAACTTCCAGTGTCTGTGGTAACATCATTTGATAAACAGCCTCCTTTGAACAGCAAGCGCCTGTCTGCCTTGGCTATATAAAGCAGCAGAGACGTTGGCTAACAGACACTCGATGTGAGAGGACCATGAGAGCAGCAGCCATCTCCACGCCAAGGCTAGACAAAATGCCAGGAATGTTCTTCTCTGCTAACCCAAAGGACTTGAAAGAAACGGATCACCCATTTTTAGAAGACAAAACACAAAAAAGGAGGCCAAGAACTTTGTAAGTTCAATGTTTCACTCAGCTTGTTTTAATGGTAGAGGGACTATAAATTATGAATGGAAGAGAATGAGTACTTAGTTTAACCAGATCGTAGCAATTACCTGTCGTGAGTTGTAATTACCTGTTGTAAGATCCAGTAGTATTAAAAAGTAAATCATAATTATGGCATTAAATTATGTGAGAATATCTCCAGATGCTGACTTATAAAAATGACTCTATGTTAATATGGCAAAATATTACATCAACTATTTTTATTTTTGCCTTTCCTTGGAGACATTTACCCTGTGTTTTTCTTTTGACAAATAAAATGAATTTTACTGAAGAAATATTAATAATCTCTTCTTTCTTTTGTAGTGGAATGGACATGAAAGCTTACCTGAGATTCATGATGCCACATCTGGAATCAGGAATGAAATCTTCCAAGTCCAAGGATATGTATGTATATTGATAATTTGCATTATCGCTATCATTTAGAAGAACAGCCTAGGCATTAGTTCTGTATCCTAGAGCCTAACATAATAGACTTTATTTCTTTTAGGTAACATGCTAAATAAGATTAGATTACATTACTATCAATGTAAATACTAATATTTGTATGCATGTGTTTACTATTTGCTTTTGCAAATAGTAAAATTTGTTTTGCAAGTAGATTTATTTGTAGTGTTTCAAACTTTATTTGCAGATTAATTTCATAACTATGGTAATTCTAAGGAATTTGTACACAAAAATGTTAATAAATTTATTAGAGCTAGAGTCTTAGTTTGCGAAGTTATCAAAATGCATCAGTTATTCTTATTTCATTTTGGTTTACATAAAAATGTTTTACTAATTTATGTAAATTTTGTCCCCTATAGACTTTCTGCTGATGAAGTAATGCAGTGGTCTCAATCTCTCGAAAAACTTCTTGCCAACCGAAGTAAGTGTGCCTTAACTACCGGATGTTCCTAGTTTCAGCTCAATAGCCTAATAGATTGAACAGCTCCATTTAAATAGCATTTTGAGTAGACTATCGTAAAAAATGCTATGTTGTGGTTTCTCTAAAGTCATTGATACTCCAGCAGAGTATGTCTTTGTGTAATATAATGTTGACTTTGCACTCAATTCTACCACTGTCCTTTAGACAAATCTGCCAAAACAATTTAGAGTTTTCATCAATCCTTATAGAACAAAATTAAAATTATGCTAGGGTTTTGAAGTTTAAAGTTTTAAAAAGTAAACCAAATATCTAAGCATGTGAATTACCATTTTGAAAGCTGCCTAAAGAATGTATTTTTTATTGTTGGGTATAAAGACCAGGATTCTTTCATTGGATTAATATATTATCTTTCCTAGATTCATTAAGTCTCTTATTCATCCCACATTTATGTGGCAAGCACTTTGTAGGCACCAAATATTCAAAAACAAAGACACTATTTTAACACTTTGAAGGTGGTTAACATCAAGGAAATAACTGCACTATGTATAATATGATACTTTTTACAACATAGATAAAAGAATTTTTACACACAGAGTCTTGTGGGAATTTTCTGATGAAAGAATGAAATCACTTGCCTTCCCCTATCATGTGTGTTGCAATTCTATGAGATTTAGAACCTTGAAAGATATGCTCATTCTTTTCTTCCCAGAAAAATTATAAGGATCTTTCTTGGAGTATAAAATAATTCAACCTCATACATCCTTCTCATTATTAAACTAGTTGTTCAATTCATCTAAACAAATAAATGGCATAGAAATGGTCCATATAATTACTAGCAACTCTAGCCAACATAATCAGTATATAAGGTACATAGGTGACATACATAGGCCTAACATGATTGGATGAGGAAATTACATGCTTATGCCTTTTCCATTACTGTTTGCTTCCTTGTAATACTCTAAACTCTGGCTAACAAATTGGAATCTATTAGATGGAAGCAAAGCACAATTATGTGGCCACACTATGAAGCTATGTGATTGGAAACGCGTTTGGTTCCAGATTCCTCTTCTATACATAGAAGAATTTCTAAGGCCCTCCACTCTCTACAAACTAAAACTCAGTTATTTCCAAGTAGTTCCATTACCTTTACATGTGTAGGCTAGGATAATATTTTTCTTGCAATTTTTTCAAGAGATTCATTTCTGTCTCAATTAATTAATTAACTCAATCCTTCCACTTCTTTTTAGCTGGTCAAGATGTGTTTGGAAATTTCCTAAAGTCTGAGTTCAGTGAGGAGAATATTGAATTCTGGCTGGCTTGTGAAGACTATAAGAAAACAGAGTCAAATCTTTTGCATTCCAAAGCAGAGGACATATATAAAGCATTTGTGCATTCAGATGCAGCTAAACAAGTGAGTATTTATTTCATTATCATTTATGTGTAAAAGAACTTAGCTAGAAAAATAGCATTCAACATACATATTAAGATGCAATTCTTTTTGAGTGCCATTTTACTTCTATATATTCAAGTATTCTCATATAGGCCAGTGGAATGGTAATATAATTCTTATATCTGTGAAGACTTCAGCACAGAGAATGAAAAGACTGATTTTCTAAAACTATCTCATATGATGGGGGTAGGGAAATGAGAACCAGTATTATTGGGTGGAACTGCATGCCTGGAAATCCTTAATGAACTATTTCATACTGAATAAGAATAAAATGAAGACTGTTGCCATACATACAACTACAGCAGCAAAACTATGTCTGTTAAGTCATAATGCTGACCTTTCAGTAAAATATTCTTAGTCCAAGCATAAAATAGCTGCACAAAGAGCTCTCTCACCTAGTAAATTTTAAAGATCCATGTCACTCTTTTCTGTAACATGTACTACCTCATACTACCTTGTATGTATCTTGTAGTACATGGAAATGCACTAGATTTTCCATGTCTATCTCTTCTGCATCTTCCAATTACACTATGAGAAAAGTTGGAGCAAACACTTTTTGATATTTCTTTTTATCTCCACCATTCTTGCTATAGGGCTGATTTTGAATAGACATTCAAGAGACAACAGATTAGATGAGAACTTAAAACCACCTTCTAGAAGTGTTTCAAAAAAACCAATAACATCATAAAATTTACAAGTGGAAGTATATATTAACTAACAAGAATTTCTTTTTAGATCAATATTGACTTTCGCACTCGAGAATCTACAGCCAAGAAGATTAAATCACCCACTCCAACTTGTTTTGATGAAGCCCAAAAAATCATATATACTCTTATGGAAAAGGACTCTTATCCCAGGTTCCTGAAATCAGATATTTACTTAAATCTTCTAAATGACCTTCAGGCTAGTAGCCTAAAGTGACTGGTTCCTGAATGAAGGGAATTGAAAAGATGGTATCAAGGACAGAAGGGATGTGCGCCAGCGTGGCTGCCTGGGTGACTCGTCAGTCCCAGAGGAAGAACAAGTGACTCAGACTGTATGGACGTGGAAGTTATCCAGGCACAGGGTTAAAGAAGCAGAAGCAAAATTAAAATTGAGAGTCTAGTGGGAAAAAAAGATAATATCATGGTACTGTCATAAAATATAGCTGGCCTCTCTAATAGAAAAATCCCTCAGGACTGAAAAAACCAGATAACACTGGTCATATAGAAAGTGTGAATAAAACTTACACGGCTGATTACAGAATTCTATAAGCTTCAAGTTCAACTGACACTTATGCTATGTCCTATTATGTAAACATTGTAGGTGCTGCTGAAATCTCCTTGATAACTGTTTCAAAAGTATTTTATGTGTTTAAAAATCATCATCACTATTATTGACACAAAAATTTTTGTGTCAACTGTATTTTGTTTGGAAGTAATGAAGAGAATGGTGTATTTAACTTAAGCTATTGCCCTAAAAACTAGGAAGTTGGAATAAACTTGTAAATTAAATTATCATAGTGTCAATAATAAACATGGATTTTGTACTGAAAGTATATACAAATATATTTTAGATTTCATTGCTATTAAACTTTTTCTCTAAAAGAAATCTAGTAATACTAGATTTTATGTATTAAAGTTGGACAGAACCCATGTTTTCTCTCACTATCATCAAGCATAAAAATCAAACAAATATGACCTCACATAGCCAAGCTTCAGACCAATCAGAAATTAATGAAGCCGTTTAAAAAGCAATAGAATGGTAATTTTGAGAAGCAATTCAATTATATTTTATTGTAATTTAAAGTTTATAAAACTCAGATGCATTTTCACATTTAATGTTCATAGAAATTCTATGACAACTGAGAATCAGATTAAATCACTAGCTCCTAAATTTAGCTAATTCTCAAAATTACCCAGAATATTAAACCCCTGTTTTGGGGTTATGTCAGATTAACTGAATCAGAATCTCCAAGGGATAGAATATGGGAATCTATATTTAAAAGGAGATTCCCTTTATCTTATAATCCAGAAATTGAGGGGCAGTCATGGTACCAGTGTTCTTTCTACTGTACAACACTGCCACCCACTGGCCACGAGATATTTCTTAAATCATTAAAGTCTGCAACAGCCCCAAAGATCACCTAGTTAGGAAAGTAAGGTCTCTCTGAAGCAACTATCTACAGACAGCAGGAAAATAGTCAGTATGGAAGATAGTCCTAAATAGCCTGTTCAGCTGTATATACCTACATGTCTGTGCCCCACATCTTATACAATAATCAATCATCCCTAGAACACAATGAACCACCATGTGTAGTTACCAGAAGTTTGCCTACTCATTAGGCAATTGCAATGATAAAGAGAAATATGTAGATCTAGTATTAAAAAGCATTATTCTTCAGTCTCCACTGGACAAAGTCTAAAGTAGCTCTACTTTATGTTTTATTTAGTTCTTTAGTAAGTCATACTGCAAAATAATCTTGGGAAGGGTATCCAGTTTAACCATCTTCATTATTCTCATCACATCTCTCCTTTACTCATTCCACTATCAAATTCTATCCATCCTCCTTCTATAGCTTGCCACAGCCTGCAGTTGATACAGTGCCTACTCATTATTATTCCTCCTACTCCCATCTAGGTGCTCTTTGTTTGTCAATCCACATGACATATTCTTTCTTTTTTAAGCCTCTACTTTCCAAATTGTCCTCTAAGTAGTCCCATCTATCATCCACTGAAACACAGATTTGGCCACATAATTTCCCATGACATATAAGTTGAAAAATAAATGTCTCTTTCTGGAATTCAAATTGCTTCCAATCTGACCTTTACAGTATAACTCCCGTTAGTCTCCTCTGAATATCCTTCCTACCTTGACATTGAATTGGATTAATCATCTTTTTCATTGTAGGAACCTCAAAATATGCACGGTTTAAATTTCACTTCACTGCCACCAGTGTTTGGTTAATCTCTATCTAAAACTCCTTTTCCTAACTCCTTCCAGTTTTAAAAGTCCAAAAATTCTTCAAGGTCCAGATAAAGTAACTTTTCCATAAAGACTTTCTGTGACAACTTACACCATTATGTAGTTATTTTCAAGGTATAATGGAGATGAAGTGCAATCTGCAATAAACATAGGACACTCTATCCCTATTTTAAGAACTACTGTCACATTAAACAGAGTCCAGGCCCTTGAGGCTACGAGGAGCAAGCAGTCCAACTCTCCAACACAACACTGAAATGACAAGGCTGCTGGCTTTTGTCTAAATAAATTGTCATTTTAAAAAGTCACCCAATTCTGTACAGAATATCAAAACTAGCATATAGGACACCTCTTCATCTTGGAAAATAGTCATCCTGGCTCTATAGAATCATGGTAATATAAAATAATTGAAAATACTATTTTCTTTCCATTAGCGTTTTTGTTATGGTGTGTCTCATAAGACCGTCCGTAGAGACGTGAACAGTATGACTGACATACACTGAGGCTGAGATACTCAGCATACAGGATATGCTCTGTTCTGATACTAAACCAGAAGTAATAAACAATATGTTTGGATAAAAATTCCTTCAATAGATTTTATTTAAGTTTTCCTTTCTCAGACTTACTTTAGAAAAAGATAGAGATTATAAAGGTAAAAATGAGAATAATGACATACTACATGATGTCTGTAAAAAGTACACACATACCCACTTAGTCAACATGGGATAAATTAATATTTAATTTTCTTTGTCTCTATATGCACACAAGGGATATATTATTCTAGTAGAAATTTCTCAAGATTTACTGTTAAAACTAAAAATTTCTGAAATAAATGAGGAAAATTAGAGTAAAATATGATTTTAAAAGCCATAAATACAAATTGCAGTACAGAGTTGTGGAATTTTTTCAAGGGTAAGATGAAATAACATCTAATGAATAGTTTACCAATCAACTGCAGAAATAATTCCATTCTTTTGGTTGAGTATCTTTAGCTAAAGCTGCATCATTCCAAGGGGAAAATGTTATCTTACCCTTTATCTAACCTCCATGAAACTTTCTTGCAAATAAGATAGTTTTAAAGATAGTACCAAACATGAATGTTTCTCTATATTTTTTTAAAAGTCAGAAAACAATTTTGCTATGGCTTGTATCTAAATTCCCCTCCCTCACCACCAAAACCTCAGGTGCTCATAGGTGGGTCTTTTTGGACCTGGCTGGATCTAGGCCATATGACACTGAGATTAAGGGTGGATGGTCCTAAATTAGCCCACTGATTGGATAGCATAGTTCTGGGTATGGATAATGGAAGCCCCTGGCTGGGATGAATGGCCCTGCAAGAGTGAGGCCATGAACTTAATTCCTGGTACTCCCCCACCCAGAAACAAAATTCTTAATAAGATACTGGCAAAAAGTGCACCATCATATAAAAAAAGTATATATTATGACCAGGTTGACTTCATACAGGGGCTACACAAATGGTGTAACACACACAAATAAATAAATACAATACATCACACAAATGAAAACAGAGACAAAAATCACATGATTATCTCAATAGATGCAGAAAAAAACTTTTGACAGAATCCAACATCTATTCAGGATGAAAACCCCAATGGAATCAGGCATACAAGGACCTTACCTCAAACTGATAAAAGCCATTTATGACAAATGTGAGAAAACCGAAAGCATTTTCTCTAAAATAAGAAAGAGAAAAAGGTATCCATTTTTATCACACCTGCTCCATATAGTACTAAAATCTTTAGCCAGATAAATTAAGTAAGAGAAGCAATAAAGGAATCCATATAGGAAATGAAGAAGTCTACTTGCTTTTATTTACAGATGACATGATCCTTTACACAGTAGATCCAAAAACCTCCATCAGAAAACTTTTTCTCCTTATAAGTTTATCTCAGGTATTTTGTTACAATGACAGAAAGTTGACTAACAGTAACCTAGAATAGATTCTCAGAAGCAATACAGTCCTTTTGCAAAGGGTATGAATTTTATCTTTTATAATAGACAATCACAAAAGTTTTAAGAAAAAGAGAAATACCGTTTTTGTTAAACTGTTTTTACAATACATAGTCCAGGCATTTTGCTAGATACACATATTATTTGTTTGGTCCACACTGAAACTCTTTAAAATAAGCAATCTTGGTTTATTTTAATGATTAACAAAGAATTAAAGAGATTAAAAGTATTATCTAACAACATTAAATTACAGAGTTGAAGATCCAAGGTTTTAACCTAAGTCTATAATGTTCCAGTTTTCTTACAACAGGTTTCCTAGAAAGGCCATGATTTTTTGTGTTTCAAAAACACAAGATTTAGTGTGGAAGATGTATTTGAAAGAAGATAGAAGGAAGGAAAGCCAACTATACGGTGGTTTTATAGTCCTGCAAGAAAGCATCAGGAATTAAAGTAAAGATGTAATTAAGGCATTTGGATGGAGAGGGTAAATAGGCAATACCTTCCAAATAGTTCATGTAATAAATAATTAAAAAGGACAATGAAAAAATATGAGGTGTCTAGACTGGACCCCCCCCAACTTATAGGAAAGCCCTTCAATGTTACACATAGTCTCTGAGATCCTTTAATTTCAAATGTGCATTAAACAACTTGGAAAAAGAAGATGGGAACACAGGAAAAAGATTAAGGCACATAATTTTAAGAAGTTCCACATGCCTAGTGTGCTCAGTAGATGATAGCTTATTGTCCCCTCATCCCAACACAAGTTTTCTCTCGAAGTTCACTTTTATTTTGGACAAAAGCTGAGGCTAGCTTCCAATCCATACTCTAGGCTAAGAACAAAAACTAAGGACCAAGGGACTCAACCAATTTGTAGAAAGTAACAACTGTAAGGTCAAAAGCAACATTTAAAGATAGAAAACAAACTGAAGTTTAGGATTCATGCCAAGGGACAGCCAAAAGAGCTGTCAAAGGCAAACAAGCCACCCACAAAGACAACAGGGGGATTATGATGAGAGCACTGCAGGACAGGAATGCTGCCTTGTGCAGCGGGCCTAGCCGTTTATGTGTCAGTGTGTCTGTGTTGGATCCACACAACTTGTAAAATGTTCTAATATTCACTTCTTATTCACAGAGGCAAAAAAAGACCTAATGTAGCCAATTATTCTTTTAGCATATAACTCCTCAAAATAGGTGAAGTTTGTTTTAATGCTATATTTTTGGATAGAGTAAAAGAACCAGAAATATCTTAAGGTTCACATATTTTCCTACCTTCCCAAACTAACTACTGTTGCTATTCTAGTGAAACACAGAAAGTAAAATATCCAATAAGCTGCGTTTAAGATAGTAAGATTAACATATTATGTACTGGTTTCAAGTTTTATACCCTCTACAAATTTCTCAACTCAAATTAGCCATAAAAACAAATTGTACTTCGTTTAGTATTTTTTGCCTAAATCTGTCAGTTAATCTAGGATTTACAAATGACATACTACATATGAACGAGTAATAGATAGAACATGATGCCATATTAGAAATTGAATGAGACATTTCTTAGAATGTCTATTTTGCATGATTTGATCTAGGATAATTATAATTCATTCTATCTATGGGGATAGTAAGAACTACCAATGTTATGAGGTAAAAAATAAAAATATTCCTTGTTCAGCAATTTCTTAATACATACTTCAAATTATCAGGTTCAACTATGTACTCCTGGAAGAATCTAGATCATTATCTAGATTATATTCTACAACAATAGCTACTAATTGATGACATATTCACTAATAATAACAACTCATAACTATGTGCCATAAGTCATGCTTAGTGCTAAGAACATTGAAATGAATAAAATATAACCATCGATTTCTGAAAGGGTCACCGTGTTCTGAGAGAGAAAGGTAAAAATGAGTTTCAGTAAAACTGTCCGAGAACTGTGAGTCATGTAGAAGAGAGACAAAGTTTCTACCTAAAGGCCCTCCCCAGGTTTCTTGAGAAAAACCAAAGTGGGGGCAAACCCCTCAAGACCCCTCCTAGAAATTCTGAAGCTATTTTTCTTCTCTTTACTTCCTGTAAACACTTTCCTAACTTCTTCCTTTTCCCCACAATTTCATTCTTTGACTTTGTGATTTATGAATTCAGTTTCTACAAAACTTTTTTGTTTTTGGAGGTCCCACCAAGATTAATAGGAGGTAGGACTCCGAAGGGGGGATTTTTGGTATTCTTTTTATTTCTCCATTTGCAATATGCTTTTATTAACTGCAGTTACATTTAGGAGGTAGATGAGATTTGTGCATTTTGATTTTCTTACTAGACAGTCATAGTCTTAATGTCTCTTCTGTCATCTCTCAGGTGGTAGAATAAATTTCATCTAGAAATTTATAGCTCTTTTCTCTTTCTCCCTTCTGACTTCTATTGGTTATAAGTCTACAATGAGATTAACAAGAAAAAACTTAAGGTAGCTTAAAATATTTTTTAAAAATACTGTTGTGACACACTTTTTGAAAGTGCTAATTGATGATGCTGAGGGAAAGTTCTAACTAATTAACCTATGGTTATAAATGTAAAACTATCACAAGTTATTATAATTCAGCATGACCAATGCATCTAAGAGTACACTCTGATTGAACATAATTGTTTTATTTATCCTTTTTTTTTTTTTTTTTTTTGTAGCACCAGGTATTGAACTCACAACCTCACGCCTGCCAGACAGGCGCTTAAGCCACTGAGCCAAACTCCCAGCCCTAGTTTTTTGAGGCAGGGTTGCACTATTTAGCTCAGGCCGACCTTGTGTTCACGTTTTAGTCCAGGCTGGCCTCAAACTCACAACACTTCGCCTACCTCAGCCTCCTGAGTGCTGGGATTAAAGGCATGTACCACCACAGCCAGCTTTATCCAAATTTTTATCTTGTTTGTTCCTCAGCCCGATAATCTGTTTTAATAACTGGTTAAAGAAACTGCAGTTGCTTCATTAAAGATTTTTTGGGTTTTTTGTTTTTTGGTGTTTTTTTTTATACCAGGGATTGAACTCACAACCTTGTGCCTGCCAGGCAGGTGCTTATACTACTGAGCTAAATCCCCAGCTATTAAAGATTTTTTGAGTTCATAATAACTTAATTTTACTTTTTCATTTTTGTGCTTGTAAATTTCTAGCTCTTTTAAGACTTTCTATGGAAAACCATTGTATACGTTTTCAGAATAACCAAACTCACTTAAAAGAACATGAGGTAAAAAACCAGCTAGTTGCAAGCCTTACACAAGATTTGCAAATAAAGTTTGGTAAACAAGGATTATGTATGATTAATATGTTTGCTTTCGTTGGTTAGCTTTCACATATACTGTATGTTCTACTTAAATGGATTTATAGATAAATGGACACTCATGGTATTAGCTCAAATCTTTATTGTTCACTTGGCTTAACAGTGGCTTAACTGATTTAAATTGGTTGGTAAGAGTAAAGATGTCTTTAAAATTGGTGACATATTTGCATCCAGGTTGTTAACCAATCAAGATGATACTTATCTTTAAAAATGGTTTTATAAACATTGTTTTCTGTGTACAATAATGTCTTAGTTTTCTCATTGCTGAGACAAAACCCTAATAGCCAGTTAAAAAAGGAAAGATTTATTTCACCTCACAGTCTGTAGAGCTTTCAGTCCATAGTCAGCTGGCTCCAAGGCAGGATGGCCTGGCAGAGAGGCATTACCAAGAAGAAATATTTTGCGGTATGGCAGACAGAAGGCAGCAAGCAGCAAGCAGTAGAGAAGCAACAGTCTCTCCCTTTTATCCCTTCCACACTACCTGCCTTTAGGGTAGTGCCACTCACAGTTAGGATGGGGCAACCTTAATCCCACCATCATACCATTAATCCCAATGTCACACACCCTAGATTCAACCACTAACAAAAAAAAACCCACCTATGACCACATGAGGCTTTGGGGGGACATCTAGGTACTAGGCATAGAATTCTTCCCCTGGTCTGCAGAAGACTCATGCACATCCTTTAATGTGATAGGCATTTGGTCCATCTCTAAGAGCTGTTAAAGTCCCAATAGTTTCAGCATTGCTAAAAACTCCAAGACCAAAGTTTTCTCTGAGATTTAAAGCAAATTCTTATCTTAAAGCCTCCCTTTACAAATAAAAAGGAAGTTAAAGACTTCCAACATACAATGACATAAGATAAATATTACCATTCCAAATCAGGGTATAGAAAGGAATGGATCAAAGCAGGTCCAAAATCCAACAGGGGAAACATTACATCCCATAGTTCCACGTCCAGCATCCAATGCAGACTGTGGCAAGATGTGAACACTAGAGGGCTTGGGTAGCTCTGCTTCTACAGCACTGAGAATAGCGGCAACTCCTATGGCTTCTCTCTTGGGCTGGGTTTGCTCATTCCTTGCAGCTCTCCCCAGACAACTAAACTCTCCTCAGACAACCCCCACTGCCCTGGGGCGGGGAGTGGGGGTGGAAACAGAGCAACTTCTCGATTGCAATCTGCCTTACTTGATTCCCGTATTAGGCAGAGGTTATCTGTATAACCTTGTGATGTTCTCTGAGATAGAGCTGCCTGGAAAAGAGCATGAAAGTTATGGAAGAGAACTATGTGTGAAAAGTTTATTTCAGATATAACTTAGATTAGAAAATATCAGCAAAAAAAAAAAAAGGAAAAAGGGAGATGAGGATTTAGAAACAGGAAAATAATAAAAGATGGAAAATTTTGCAAGTGATAAAATCCCAAGTAAAAGCAAGCTCCCCGCACAGTATATATTTTCCATTCCTTTTAAAAAGACATTTAGAGCTGCATATAGAGTTATATATACCTAGCCAATACAAACACTTTGAGGATAACAATGGCCAATCATTAAGTATAAGTCAGAATTTCAAGTAAATGTAATATGCATCTGGAAAGCACACCTGTGGTTAACTTGGAATTCAGATGGAGGGTGTGAGTTCAATAAATACCAGGAAAACTGGAGATATGAACTAATTAGGGCCAATTTATCTGGCAGATCCAATAAGTAACCTATGAGACAATTTATCCTATGAGAGGAGAGTTTTGTGGTGCACAAATCTGGTCTAAAAACAGATGGACAGAGCTGGTAGAGAGGGACTGCTTTAAGTACAGTGGGTGTACGAATTCATACTGTCCTCTGATGCAGCTCCAGAATCTGAGGAAGAGAAGAACAAGAAAGTCACAAATACCAAAAGGAAAAGTTCTCCGAACATTCTGTAATTCTCTGAGCACACACAGGTACATACAATGTATTGCTCAAGTGACTGTGAAGCAATCTCCTGACTTGGAGTTAGAATTAAATCACTGGCAAGACAAAGCATACTGAACTGAAAATCAAACCCCTCTATACCTAGAAAAGAGAAGAACTTGAAGAGGTGCTTTGCCTCAGTAGATATCACCAATGCTGCTAGCAAACATTTACAGAAGCCTAATTCCTAATGAAACTGTGGTGGTCCTGGAGGGGCTTCTGTGGAATAATATCCTCCCACTTAGAGAAATAAAATGAAAAAGATTCAAGTTGTGGCCAAAACATTACTGACATAGTAGGTCTGAGACTATTGCATTGGAGGCCAAAAGACTTGCTAATTTAGTATCGAATTGGATCAACTTACTATTTAGTATCAAGTAATGTTGGACTGGCACAGGGTTCTCCTTTTGAGGAGCCTGCCTACGTTTGGAGAAAGCAAAGGGAAGTCATACTGCAGAGAGGCTCCTTCACAAGATGAAGAAGGGCCAAGGGTACCTGGACAAGGGCAAAATGAACGTACAATGGGAGAATGTACAATAGAAAAGAAAGATGAGTACAGGTATAGCCTCAATACCAAATGGAGTGAAGGTGTTCAAGGAGAATGCCATCCCACTGACCTTCCTTTGATAAATGTTCCCCAGAAAAATTCCTCCAGAGCCCTACAATAGTTGTTTCCAGGTGCAGGTGAACACTATATGATGCAATTACAGCTAGGTGGCACAGGGACAATAACAGATTATGTGATGTGCAACCCCTTTCAGAACAGAGGTGCTCGTTCTCTTAGCATTCAGGATTTTGTGCTGCTCACAGCTCACTGATAAGTTACACTCCAGGAACTGCACAGGCGTACCAAAACTGCCTTTTCAGGTTGACCTCTCCCATTTGGGAGCAGCATGCAGTCATTGATTGAAGAGTACAGGGTCCAGTGATCTGGCCCCTTCACCCCTACAGGGTCAAATCTCAGACTTTTTCAGCTCCAAAGCTGCTAGGATCATCCAAGATTGTGAATGCAACATAATATATATTTGTTTAGGATGCATAGTCCACCTATTTACTTAACAAAAGACTTAAATCAGGGTATTCACTTAGAACAGTCTATAATATAATAAAATGAAATAATACAAAAATATTTAAAGGGAATATTTGTTCATTATTTCCAGCAAACATTTATAAAGACTGTTCCACAGATGGGCACTAGGTTAAGTGCTGTCAACAGCAGAATACATAATCTGCATCAATATGATGAAAGTTTGATCTGGGAGATGGCATGCACACAGTTAATTAGGAGATGAAAATTCTGCACACTAATTATACTCTCATACATCATTTCTTTGACTCTAGAACACCACTACAAAGATATAAAGAGTTACTATTATTCCAAGTAATTCCAGGTGGAGCAAAGTAAAGCAATTTACCCAATTAGTGGCAGGATTACTTTATTGATTGATAGATTAATTGACTGATTGATTGATTTGGAGTAGGAAGTATTTATTGAGAGAAAGAAAGCTTCTGTCTAAGAGGGACTGAAGGGGGTCCCAAGTGGGTGGCCTGGGGAATCTGTTTCTCAGGTGAGTTTTGCAGAGTAAAATCATGAGGTGAGAATACAAGGTGAGATAAAACTATCGTTAACTAATAAGATTACAAGTATAGTTGCTTAGGTAATATTGATCCAATGGAAAAATCACAAGGTGGGTTTGAAGTGGGACAAAACTATGGTCAACCAGTAAGAGTATGAGTATAGTCACTTAGGTAATATTAACTTAATGGAGATCAAATGAGGAAGCAAGTCAGGCAGCAAATGCATATGGGATAGCCAAGGACTTTCCTGGAAGGGGTGGGTTAAGGAGATTTTGGTCCCACTGTTTTACTTTAAAATCAACTGTCCTTTCCCTCTGTTATGATAAGTGTTCTTTGTCTGGATGACAGTAGATGACATATTTTCTTCATCATTAAAAGGAATTTGAAAATTTTTATTAACTTGCTTAGAATTCTTATTCATTTAAAAACATTTAATCCTGAATTATGTTGGATACTATCTGCTAAGTGAATCTTTTGAGCTTTATACTAAGAATAACTACTTAGTTATTTTTTGACTCATTCTTTAGGTATTTCCCACTGTTATGAAATTTTTAGCTCACTGAAGGATGTTTTCTTATTAGTAATCAACTACAAAATTTAAAAACCAAATAATTCTATTTTCAAAATATTAAATTCTAAGGTTGAGCTTTTGACTAAGAATCCTACAGTGACTAATGTATCATCAAACAGAGAAGCCTTGCTTCCCAAGGCAAGGAAAAAATGTATAAAAAATGACATGAAAGAAAAGCAGAAAGACTGCTTATTCTGAAGCTAGATGAAGGAGAAATGTAAATGATGCTGATTTGGGATAAGAGTTACCAGAGAGACTGTTGATCAGTTAGTCATTGTTGACAGGGATATGGAGCCTTGACTATCTAAGGACATTTGCTTGGAAAAACAGACTAAAGAACGTTACTAGAAAATCAATGCCACCACACAAAAAGTAGGAAAAGGATGATAAAAATACTAGCAGGACAAACAAAACTGGCCAGAATGATAAGAAACGCAAAAAAGAAGAAATGTGATGAGCTTTGGGAAATGAAAGGCACCACTGGGGAGCCTCTGAGATGTACAGTTGTAAAAATAGAGCACCATTTGACTTGCTGGTCAGGGTTTTATAGTAAACTCATTTAAATCCTAAAACTACCTGGTCTCAAAACTGATGAGAAGCCTCTGGTTCCATTCTAAGAGCAAAGAAAGGCACAGAAGATCGAATAGAAGCAGGGGAATCAAGAAAGGAAAATGGAGATCAAAACAGGTAAAGAATGAAGTCCAGCAGCTGTCCCTTCCCTACAGTAGCATCTGACTGCGCTGGTTTTCTGCTGCACACATACCAAGTATGACCTGACACAAGATCAGCCACCTAGTGGAAAAAAACAGCACGTGCAGATAATTATTTTTCATTGCTCTGCTTTTTTGTAACAGTGTAGGTTACCTAGACTTTATAAACCATTTTAGGGTTTGTGTGTTAATATTAACTTCACTTTTATTATTTCATTTTACTAATAACAATATACTTATATTTAGTCACAAAAGGTTTCAAACTTTAGAATAAAATTCAAAATGGATTCTTGACATTCTCTTTTGAAGAAATCATTGAGTACACAAGGATTTATAACATATGTGTCATAATAAAGGCAATTTAAGCATATTAAAAGATTAATGGCTTCTGATATCAAGTGCAATAGTGTCTTACTTAAAACGAGTGCTGCCTAAATTAACAGGGAGATGACAAAGTCTCAGGGATTCAACATAACAAGAACTTATTTTTTGGATACACAAAGTCCATTTTTATTTTTGTTTTGGAGGGAGGGACATAGAAAAATTCAGTTGTTTACCAGGCATCTGAGGACCTGCCTGCCACCTTCAGTACTGCCTATGCATCATCCTATCTATCCATATCCAGTTGGCAGATAGAGAAAGAGAACATACGTGACCATACAGGGTTTCTGTGGGCTGTGCCTAGAAGCTGTACAGTAATTTAAGTTTACATTCTATTGACCAGAACTAGTTCCAGGATCTCAGAAGTCCTAATGGGAGTATGGGAAATGTAGGCCATAGTCAGACAGCCATTCTTTGTAATGCATTCACCTATTAAAGTAAGACGTGAATATTTACCAGAGAGCTAGATGTTTCTTTCTCAAAATGTTTAAATGGGTAATTTCAATATAGGATCCCTGCTATGGGCAAAGTCCAAGAAGGTTTTCTGGATGGGAGGAAGATGTCTGGATGCCACTATTAGCAGTAATTGTTGCTAATAGCAGCAATTTTCTATTTTTCTCCATTTACTTAACTGAAAAGCCATTTTTATTTATGACTTGTCCCAAATGACCCACCTGCTACTCATCTGCTAGTTATTTGAACATTTCAAGGGAGCCCAAAGAGATGACTAAATATCTAGTAAGTAAATCTCATAATTTTTGGTCCATTTTTACTCACTTAATAAACTTTATTACTGTACCAGAGTCTGTTGGTCTCCAACATTGTTTTAGGGGGTTGGGTAGTCCTTTCCCCTAATATTGAATAATTTTAATATTGTTATATGTCTTCTAAATCTTATTATTCCTTTCAAGTCCCACTCATCATTCTTCCCCACAAACCCCTCTTGAAACAATCAATTTTACAATCAACTTATCACCTTATAAATTCCTGTAGTACTTATATCTCCATTCTTTCCTAGCAATTAATTCTACAGAAAGTTATTTATGTCCCTTCTATTGTTTTTTTAAACTAGTATTTTTTTTCTGGGTTTCTACCTCACATGGAATTTCTTAGAGGGAAAGATCCATAAGTTGCATTATTTTTTATCCACTAAACATACAGCATAAACTTTTCAATAAACTGGTCATAAATATATTTTACTTTGAAAGCATATGTAAGAACTTGTAGTTAATTGTAGTTTTACCCTGTTGGGTAAAAATAAATAAATATGTATTTGTGCTCTATAAATGGTAAGTTGTCTTAAAAAAAAAAAAAAGAAAGGAATAATAACCGTGGTAAAGCATGTTGAATATTCAGCATAAACTATTTCCTCCTCCTGGGAGGCAGGTATGGCCATGCTCAATTTTCTAAAGTGTACTGGGAGTAGAAGGGATACATTCCACAGTCCCAGGCTATGAAGCAGTGTGGGAACCTTCTCTACACATTGTTTTTCCTGCTGGCTGGTACCTAGACGTGCATCCTCCCAGCTTTCAGTTTACAGATGATGATAATGCTCTGGAAGGAAGGAGAGAAGCCCTTCTGACTGGAAACTCTAGATGATGATGGGAAAGAAGAAAATGTCTACTGTTTGCAGAATGCTCCACTACTGGAAGATGTGTCATTATTGCCTTAGGACCCTCTTTGTTACAACTGTTACTGTAGTGAGCAAACTGTTCACTATTGTTTTGCTTTTCCTGCATATTAGAAAATATAGCATCCTTTATCCCAAGGGCTAATCACAAGGAACAGACATAAGATAAGTATTATCTAATTAGAATACACAGAAGAAGATGATTTAAAATTCTCATGGTTCACTTAAAGACAAGGTTCAAATTTTCCACATAATAACACTGGTTGATTTGTTATTTGTTACTACTCAAGTGCTGTGGTTTTAATGTATCCCCTCAAAAGTATATGCTGGAAGCTTAATCCTTTATGCAACAGTATGAAAAGGTGAGACCACTAAGAAATAATGAGGACAGCATAATTATACCCTTGTGGTTGAATTAAGACTTTTATCAGGGAATGGTTTATTATGGATGGAGTGGGTTTGTTATAAATGGCTGAATGTGCCTCCCCTACCTCTCTCATATCACACTTCTGTGTACTTCCAGAGGATAATACAGCAAGAAGGTCCTTGTCAGATGATAGCACCTTGATCCTGAACTTTCTGGCCTCTAGAACTTTAAGAAATTAATTTCTATTCATTGCAGATTACCCAGCCATGGTTATTCTGTTATAGCAATAAAAATGGACTAAGATACCAAGATATCAGAGAGATAATTAGTAAAATAATATTATATACATTAACTATTTTTTATAGGAAAAATTCTACTGCAACTCCAGAAAAAGCAAGTCTAGTAAAGTACATAATCAGTAAAATGTTTTGGCCTATGTTTGATAGTCAGTCAGTCTGGTATGCATATTTGGGAACTCTGAACTATAGTCTGACAAACTCAGACAACTAGCACTAACTTGATTCATTAACTCTAAAACTTGGTTTCATGTTTGTTTGTCTGTTTGTTTATTGCATAAGCATAATATTTTTACTGGAACAGTGAGGTAAAATTAATATATATTATATATTTATAAAATTATATATTCCTAGCTATTATTAAACTTGCTATTTTTAAGCAATGCAATGACTTCTAATATAATCTTGAGTCAGCCCAGGTGGCCCATAATTGATTGAGTTGATACTGTTTGGAATTTGAAAGTCTTCTCAGCAAGGCTAGATCAGAAAGACAATAGAAAATGGAAGATTCTAATAAGAAATCATTAAAAACCAGCAGTAATGGATATTTACTGTGTGATAGGCACACAGATGATGTCTCACACAAATTTTTAAAATTTTAAAAATGTATCCATAAGTATATAGCCACTAACATAAGACTTCTCAGTCAATAGTCAAACTTGAAGCACTTACTGACTCTTCCATTGTTTCAACATAGGAGTCCATAAGCTTTTTGTACCATGGACCCTATTGACAGTATGGTGAAACCTGTAAGTCTCTTATTGGAATAGTGATTTTTAAAGCATGAAACAAAAGAAATAGAACTATAAATGAATCAATTATTTAAAAATTCAACCAATATAATACTTTTGTAAAAGTGCCTTGAGAAATGGTACTATATTTTCATTTTTAATGCATTAAATAAGACTAAGCAATAGGTCTATTACTTAAAATTTAGAAATAAGAAGGAACATAAGTGATATTTTGAGATGTAGCATCTATTATGAGATGATACAAAAATACTTTTTCTTAGTATTGCTAACAAAGGTAAAAGTTTTCTTAATACTGTTGAGACTGTTTCATTTAAAACTGAAGGAAATACAAATTTTCAATTAAAGAATAATAAAATAAAGACAACTTTCCTTAGTCAGTATTCATAGACACATTGAATTGTTTCCATGGATCTATACACTGCAGGTTTGAGAATTCTAGAAAAATGAACCTATTAAATTCATATTCAGTGCATAAATATTTGCTGTGAATTGGAGGAGGATACAATTTAAAGGAAAGAATAGTCTCTGCTACACAAAAATTCATAACTGAAATTTAGAAACAACACACTAGAAGCAGTTAGAGTACAATGTTGATTATTTTTCCCAAAATAAGTGAGAAAGTAAGAAGTAGAGCAGCTTCCATGACAGGGAAATGATTTTTCATTAAAGTAATCTCACAGACATAATGACGTGATTGGAGTGTGTGCCAAGCAAGAACAAGAGCTAGAAATCCATGAATATCCAGTTGAGAAATTTGGACTTTATGTTGAAGGAAAACTAAAATGAGGAATTATTATAATGAACTCTTCAATAAATATTGAATTTATAAGGAGAAGTTAAATAAATTAGAAAATATTTTTTGAAAACAAGGAAACTATCTAAAATGTATTTTGCAATAACACATAAAAACAGAATGGGTAGGTTGAAAAAAGAATGGATGGACAGAAAAAATAGTCGAGGCAAGAATAAATGGACATATAAATTGGAAAACCATAGATAAGATAGTGATCATTAATTGCCAATGTTTTGAACCCAGGTAATTAATAAATTGGTAAGTAATAACAGTACTGGGAAAAGGAATTATGGGAATGAATATGATAAGTTTATTTGGGTAAACTGCAAGACAACACAGAATGTAAATTCTGTAGAAGCTTGGGTTATAGATCTCAATGAGAAATCAAGATTGTGGAAATCATTAGAAGTTTTCAGCATACATTTGATGCAATTATGCATCATAATTATTTTATTGTCATGAAAACGTATAAGGTAGGTGATAGCTATAGCATAAAGAAACTCCTGAAATACTTTCAATTATTTAGTGTTAACTGAATTTCCTGAAGTGTTACAGAACACTCTACCCTTCAATCCAAAATGAAAAGCAATCAAAGGTTCCAAAAGTTTGTACATAATTTCCATAAGACTTTTGAATCCTGTATCTCTGTACCAAGTAATTGCATGGTTCCATGTGTTTTATATAGTTTAATGTATTGAATTTTGACAATAACCTCATAGAATAAGTTCCATTATTATCCATATTTCCTAAATGAAGAAAGTGAGGTCCAGAGAGATGAGTTGAGAACTTTCCCAGAGTTGAGAATTTTCAACCACCAAATTTTCAGCTGAGACTGTGTAATGGAATTTAGGAAAGATAATTTTAAAGCAAAACACACGACAAACTCATTGTAGGCCCTTAACATTTCATTGAAAAAATGCGTGAATTTGTTGCCTCAAGGAGAGTGAAGTTAATTCAGTGAATGACATATATAAGCAAGTAATTGTGATTTAAAAAATAAATAAATCATAAAGTACAAAAAGGCTGGGA
This sequence comes from Dasyprocta punctata, assembly GCA_004363535.1. NCBI lineage: Eukaryota > Metazoa > Chordata > Mammalia > Rodentia > Dasyproctidae > Dasyprocta > Dasyprocta punctata. Next base: position 90,073 of record RJWM01005348.1, read on the forward strand.
GTTTGGCTCAGTGGCTTACGTGCCTATCAGGCAGGCGCGAGGTTGTGAGTTCAATCCCCGGTGCCAGAAAAAAAAAAAAAAGAAGTACCACAGGATGTCATTAATGTGAATATGCTTTTTAATTAAGACCATTACCACTCACTTAGTTTAGAATAATATTTGATAAGAGCCAGGCGTGGTGGCGCACGCCTTTAATCCCAGCACTCGGGAGGCTGAGGTAGGCGGAGCGTCGTGAGTTCGAGGCCGGCTTGGGCTACAGCGCGAACGTAAGGCCCACCTGAGCTACATAGTGCGACCCTGCCTCAAAAATACCAGGGCTGGGAGTTTGGCTCAGTGCCTTAAGTGCCTGCCCTGGCAGGCGCGAGGTTGTGAGTTCAATCCCTGGTGCCGCCAAAACAAAACAAAACAAAACAAAAAAAATATTTGATAAGACTTGCAGTGACATTAGAAATAATATTTTTCCATACTAACCAGAAGTTCTGATCTCTTTTTTTTTTCTGCTGGGTTACAAGACTTACAGATGCACTAAAAATAAAGAGCAAATGAGCAAAGATAGTTTATCCCTCAGTCCTCGGAGCTAGGCTAACTGAATTTGGGATTAGCAAAGTTCCAGGGCTCTCCTATCCCCACTGACAAAGTTTAGAACAGTAATTTTGTTAAATTTTGTTTATTTGTTTACTTACTTATTTGATGTGACCCCTGATGTGAAGAAGGTAAGAAGATACTGACCTAATATTTTCTAAGTATGTCTCCCAGATTTCTAAATGTTGTTAAAATGACTTTCCATTTTTATACTCTATATTCTTATAGCATCCACCATCCTCAGTGACACACATGTGGCTTCATGTCAGATACTGTGTCCTTTAAAACAAGCATAAATAATAGCCTAAAGTTATTTTCCCCCTTAAATGGCTTTCCTGCTCCTTACTTTGATTTTTTTTTTTTGACTAAAATTTGAAACTAAACTCCATCACTCATTTCCCTTTCAAACAAGCTCCATAGAAACCATGCAAAGGGAGATTTGGGTGACTCCTTTTGTGGTCAGAGTTCACCCCCCTTCTTTTCACATTCTTCCTGCTTCTTACAGTTCACAGCCTTTTTTATACTATGTGTGGTTTCTGTTTCTCTCATCTGAGTATTTGTTCATCCAGCTTCTGAGGTAAGATGATGTTGTATTTCCACTAGGTTCTCTTGCAAAGATGAATCCCCTCTGCCTGGATTAGTTTAATTTTCCATTTATTAAAAACGTACCTATGACCTAGTCTCTAGAACATAGTTATGACAGAAAAAAATATTCTAATTACAGCCGTACAAATTTGTTCCAGGAAAATGTTTCACTATAACACTCTACTCAGATTACCCAAAAGTTAAACCATGCTTTTAGCTGTATCATAAGAGCAATGCCCTTGGCAAAATGGGTGTCTTCCTTTTATGCCCCAGAGTCTTCATCTGGAGAATATTTACAAAAGTCTCCAAGAGCTCGTGACCATACCAAAGGAGTATTACTCAGTCAACAAGGACCTATTAGAGGTCTAATTGCACTTTCATAGTATGTGGGTGAGGAGGACTCATGAGGTACAAAAGTAGTATAAATGGACTTTTTACTCACATATATTGCCTCTCATCCACTATATAAGAGGAAACAAAAACCCACAATATGGTATTCTATTTTCTGGAGTATAAAATGTCAGATCTAGAGAGGAATTGATCTACACTTCTTTTCCTATTTGTATACCACAAAGTCACAATGCAAAAAGATTAAATGGTTTATTCAAGATTCAAGTAAAAAAGTCACAACGTAAAAACTGAATTGCTAGAGCACAAAAACAGAAGAGCTTATCTTAGATCTGAAAATTTTATAAACTGTTCTTGCCATCTTCCTGACAAAAGCTGATACATAGACTTATGCTAATATTTCAGTAATGCCATTCTTTAGTAATACTTCAGTAATATACTAAAGTCTATTCTCTGTTTTCATTAATGCATTAAAACAGGGCAGTTCATGATGTGCAGAATTATACATCAGAATCAAAACTATAGTTTGCAAAGGTTCTCAAATTGGAAAAAAGCACCAATAATACTTTATGAATCTTTTGTTAAACCTCTATTTTATGTCCAGCACATCAGCACCAGGTAAATCACATTATCCTGACTTTACGTAACAACCACTAACAGGCAATTCACTAATCAACCACTTACATACTCTCCATTATTTCATATTCTGTTCAGTGCAATGTGGTAAGCTATTATGCTCAAAGCTGGGAAAAACAAAATCCCAACATTTCAGAGAAAATTGCTGCCTGCGATTTGAATGTGTTTCAGTAAACTAAGTAACTGAAACAAATTTTTCTTATCTTTCACTTTTTATTTTTTATTCTAACTTTCCATCATTTTTCACCATTCTCTCAACCTGTTTTTACCCCTAATCAATACCTACCTTAAGTCATTAGAGCTACATTCTCCATTTCTCCAGCACTAAATTGAACAATTTCAGCATTTACTAGTTAGTTGTTTTTCAAATTGACTCATGTTATTTCAACCATACCTAAGCACTGCTAGTGTAAAGCTCCAGACCTTCTAAGTCTCTCTCTTTCTCCAAACACAGGCTCATCATAACACTGACTATGTACATTAGTATAATTTATTTGAATGGTAGTCATTAGTCTGTAATATCTTTAAAGGCAAAATGTCTTATGCACTTTTCCATTTCCATTTCCTATTCCTTCTGGTACATATACTTGCTAAATAAATGAAAATATCAATCTACCAATAAGCCCTAATAACATTGTTTATAGTAATCCTTTGGGTAATAAATACAGAGGTTAGGGGAAAAAAGGAAATAAATAGCACCTGTAGTAACTGAAAGACAGAGGGAAACAATTTTCTTCCTTGGGTCAGCAGTAGTTTTTCTATGGAATAGGAACTATTGCACTTCTTTCGTGGACGTTCCATGTTTTTCTAGTGGAAAGTCCTATTTTTACATTATTTTCATTTGCAACAACCTATGCTCTTTAAATGAGGCATGTTTTGTGTTTAATATCTTATTGTTCTTTTATTATAATACTTGTGTTTCTAATTTAAAAAATAGTTATTTCTTTAGGGTAGATTAGAATCTAAGGGCATAGGTGCCAGAGGGAATACC
>RJWM01005349.1:0-92287 GCA_004363535.1 Dasyprocta punctata
TTTAAGCTGTTGCGTGCCAAGTATCAGTGATAGGAAAGCTCACTAATCCATTTTCATTCCTCATTTGTGTGTCAAATTTTGGGTCACCACCCCCCCAAAAGAAAAATTTGGGTCACCAATAATTTCAGATGTTTGGGCAAAACATTTTTGGAGAAATTACATCATTGGGCTATTCTGTGTACGTGAATGTATGTACATGAATACACTTGAGTAGGTCACTTTCCCACCTTTGAGTGTTTCATCCTTTATGCAATGGAGGCATGACTACGACCCATGTGAACACACAAATTCATATACAGCCTTATGTTTTTATCACAAAGCATGGTGTTTATCAGCTACCAGTGCATGACTTCCTTATATTAGAGCTGCTTTCCTCTTCTTGGTAGCCGAAGTACAGCTCCAGCCATGGGGGTAGGTTTTGGGCGCTGTCTGCAGTGGTAACTATATCACTTTACTGGTGCCCTGTACCCACTGGCCCCAGTGAAAGGAAGTTCAGTGTGCTGACAAAATTACCATACACAGCCACCAACCCAGATCTGAGGAGTCCAAGCCCTCTGGGCCTTGGCACAATTTATATTGAAGATTAATTAGTTAATGTTCAAAAAGCACTTTGAAGATGGAAATTGCTGCAAGAGCACAAAGCCCATGTATGAAGCGTGCTTCTTACACACACTTGAGCTCCAAATCCTACAACCCTAATGGAAAGGGGTCCTCTAACTGCTAACTGAAGGCAGGGAAGTGTCCTGCACCTTGAAAGACCTTAACATGTATCAGGGGCTGCTTCGCCATGGCGTGCGTTCTGGAGTCAGGTGGGCATGTGACTCTCTATGCCCCTGCTCGAAATGCTCTGACACCACTGCTAGCCAACAGATGAGCCATTTAATTTTCAATGATCAGTTGCTGGCAACTTGCTCCATGGGAAGAGTATTCAATGTCTTCAGAGCTCCGAGTCCTTGTTCTAGTCATCAGACCCCAGAGGTTAGGAGTGCCACGGAGATGGGTTCGTGTCCCAGTTTGGCCACTGTCCAAAGTGTGACTGTGGCGAAGTGTGGCACTGGTGGACGTGTGTGGTGTAAGAACTCAAGGATGCTCATGTTTAAAACAAGTGAGTACCAAAAGGGTAGTATCAGCATTTCAGGATTGTATCTGCAAAACGTTTGGTAAAATCCTGAAACTTTCTGGCTGTCCCAGAGACAGTCAATTCTTGTTGTTGTAGTTTTACCAAAACACGTTTGTGATACCAAAAGAACAGTCCTTTCGTGCAGGCTTTAGATTTATTTGCTAATTATGCTTCCTTTTTCTTTTTGCACAGTCACTTTTACATGGAGGGATGCCTCCCACCCCAGCCCCACAGGGCTTTTAGAGGCAAGAAAAAGAATTCTGTCCAATGTTTTCTTCCTCACGCTACAGCTCTCCAAAACCTGATTCTCATTGCCAGTGGCCCAGTTTCTCCACAGAATGTCTCGCTGTAGGAATAGACCGATGTCCCTGGTGCTCTGTGGGCAGAAGTGTGGCCCGTGCGCTGCTGAGCCCGGCACGGTCTCCTGGTGTCTGGAGAAGTGGGTAAAGGCTTCCATTTGAAAGCCCTTCAAGAGAGCGGAGAGCATTGCGGGCTGGGGGCCTTCACCGAGTCTGGCCTAGGAAGCAATCCAATGCCTGAGGCTCTGCTCCTCAAAAGCCTCTACCTTGGTGGCCTCTCAGGAGCACCAGGGCACCTGGACTTCACCACCAGGCTTGAGAGAGCTAAGGATGGACAGACAGACTCCCCTGCGTCCTCTGGAGGGCATCTGGAGAGAGTCCTTTGAAGATGGGAGGCGTGTGAGCCATGCCTAATCGCCCTGATTCAGGAGCTGACTTCAGAGCCCAGCTTTGCTCTGATACCCGTGACCCCTTTGGTAGACTGAGGGGGACCAGTTGTTAATTTGCACATTGCAGGAGGAGGCGAGGGAAGCACCCAAAGACAACATAATTAATAAATTAGGTTTTAAAGAGAAGTCGAGTTCACTGAATTCTCCAGCTTTATTACACAACTGAGACAATCTTTAATTCCCTTCTCCCTTGGGGTTGAAGAGAGTTAACAGCTATTTCTCCTTCTGTCCTCCTCCCGTTTCCTGTTCCGTGGGGGCTTTGAGGCCTCTGTCATGTATTCCTGCTACCATTGGTCACCTGGGTTTGAAGTCTGTGGCTCAAAGGGACACTTAAGAGACCTTGGCTGTTGTGAGACAGGCCACTTATACCCCACCCTGTGTTTTGGGATCCGGCCTCACCACACAGTTGGGAGTCAGTCAGCGATATCCTTTCATCCTGTTCACAGGTGACTGGCTAAGGGAAATGCGGGATATATATATACAACGGAATATTACTCAATCATGAAGAAGAACAAACTCGGATCATTTGAAAGAAAATGGATGGAACTGCAGACTGTCAGGTTAAGCCAAATAAGCCATACTCAGAGTTAAACATCACGGGATTATCATAAGAGAAACCTAAAATATAGATACATGAACAAAATAGAGGAGAGATGACAAGCAACCGCAAGATAGACTCTTGGAAAAGGCCATGGAGATAAAGAGGACGGTAGCAAAAAGGGAGGGGTGAAGGAATTGAAAGTGGTGATGTGTTTTATGCATGTATCAGTCCCCCAAAACCAACATCACCATTCCATACCACAAACACGTGGTACTTTTTAACCCTGAGTCTTAAGAACTGTTCCTGGTAATTTTCGTGGTATCACCGCATCTGTCCAGCTCTCTCTTCAGCTTTCCACTTTCTGCTGTTCATTTCTGTACCTCCTGACCTTCTTGGATCTGCCCTACAGTGGTCTGCCATGCACTGCATTGTGTCCCCTAAAAGACGCGCTGAACCCCGACTCCCTGGATGTCAGATGGGGACCCGTGTCAGAAGCAGGTTTGTCGTGAGTGTACTCATCAGGTGTGAGGTCCCTCGGGAAGACGTCGTGACAATACAGAGGTCCTCCTGCTTGGGGACCACACTGCGCACACCAGGCATTGGAGTGATGTGGTGACGGACTGAGGGCTGCTCAGGTCACCAGCAAGGCCCTGGCAGAGGCGAGGACGTTTCCCCTCCATGTTTCAGAGAGGCCCTGGCCCCGACGGCGCTGGCAGCAGGACTGTAAGATGATACATTTCTGAGGTGCGCTGTTGTCCAGGTGGTGGTTGATTGATTACAGCACCAGCGCCCTGGGAAAGGAGGCCATGGCTGAAATGCCACTTCCTAAGGCTGGGGTTGAGGCAAGGACAGCATCAGGCAACTGAATCTAAAGTTCAGGTGAAATGCAGAACTCTCCTTGGAGACGCATCTTGGAACACCGTGTCTTCGTGCCACCTATTAACCTCGGTTAGACTGACGGAAACGTCTGTCTCCCCAGCACACATCTCAGTGGCCAGCGTCTAGGAGCTCCTGTTAAACGAAGACCCCTGTTTTATGATACAAAAGAGCACAGGTCATTGTAGGAACATCAATCCACGGCACCCAAAAAATAAATGCCCTGGCCAGAGGTGATTCCTATGTAAAATAAGTAGAAAAGGAGAAACCCATTGTGATATGCAGCCACGGCCGGCTTCCGGGAAGAAGCAACTGTTCTAGTTCCTGGAAGATGAGGAGATTTGAAGAACTGGGGATGAGAATGGAGAAGATTCCGGGCACAAGGAGCCCTTGAGTAAAAGCACAGAGGAGAACAGGGTGGAGAGTGATACGGAGAGGAGACTCAGCTGCTTAGACGGGAGCTCAGAGCGCAGCGCAAAGCCGAATGGTGAGAGGTAGGACGCGCGCCCTCCTGTAGCTTGGCTGATCAGTAAAGCAAAAGACCATTTTCCTTCCTTCCACCCTTCCCTCCTCCCTCCCTCCCTGCACCTTGCTTGTCTTTCCTCTTTTCCTTTCTTGAAAAATATCCAAGAAATGTAAATAGCTCTTATTAACAGGCATATGCGGTCCACGGTCCATGAGATTTACACATGCTAAGAGGTGGCAGCCCTATGTCTCAATCTGAATTTTTGTCAGTTGTCTTTCGTAGTATGTATGCTACATAATTGCCTTTGTGTATTCTCTATCTATCTATCTATCATCTATCTATATCTATCTATCTATCTCTATCTCTATCTCTATCTCTATCATCTCTATCTCTATCTCTATATCTCTTCCTCTTTCTAGTACTGGGTATTGAACCCAGGACCTTAGCACTGAACTATACTCCCAGATCTTTTTATTGTTTATTTTGAGGCAGGGTATAAGTTGCCCAGGCTAGTCTCAAACTTATGATCTTCCTGACTCAGCATCCCAGAGTGCTGGGCTTGCAGGTCTGTGTCGCTATGCCTGGCTCTACCTCTGTGTTCTTACATGAGAATAATGATTTGGTCACCTGGCCCTTCTTGCTTCTTGTTCTTGGCTGCCCTGTGGCCACGGAGTTCCATCACCCAACCTTTTTGGTGATAGGGGTTTAAAATGAAACTGATGCTCTCTGAAGTTCTCTTCCTCCTTTCTTCCCCAGAGACGGACCTCTTGAGAGGTCAGACAGAACAGGGTGGAGTCAGCTGACAGAGGCCCCTGCGCTGGACTGAGTGGACAGTAGACACGCCAGCCAGGAGAGCTGGCTGAAATACCCACTCATCTAATCTGCTGGCTGCTGGAGATGAATCTGGGGAATGTGGGAGGCGAGCGTGTCACACAGGCAATTACTGGCCGGACGCAGGATTGCGTAAGAGAAGGATGACGGCTTCCTGCTTGGCTGAGTGTGGGAGCCAGCCAGAAAGGATTTATCTTCCCAAGAGAAACATGCCAACTCCAAGAGGATATGAAGTAACTGTTATTATGGGAAAAAGACAGGCTTAATTTGAAAATAGCCAAGGTCTCTTGCAGTTTGTATGCTGCTGCGTCTCTCTCTCTCTCTTTTTTTTTTTTTTTTTGCTTGCTTTTTTTCCCCCCACTGGCTCTCTTTTCTGGTTTCCTATCTTTAATCTGTCACTTGATATCTCCGAATGCCTGGTTTCTTTGTCTTCCTTCTCTTTTGCTTTTATTTTTACTTTCTCAGAGTTTGTCCAGATCTTTACATCTATTTAATGATTGAGGAAAGGCTTTGATTTATTCCCTGTAATAGGAGGTGCTAAAAAAGTGGAAAGTGTCTGTGGTGCATTTATTTATGTGGGAAGGATTTTTAAACTCCAGGATAGACAAAGAATTTATTATTTAATATGTAAATAAAGTAGGCGATTAAGGTATGGAAAGGAGGCTGGTCAAAGGGTGTGACCTGTCAGTCACAGAGAGCTGTCAAATCACAGCACAGAAAAGCTTCTAATGGCTGGATCTGATGTCGGAAAGATGGCAGTCTTTGGCCTCTTCCTCACGATCTTCTTACCTTTTCCATTGATCCACCAGTGCAGGGTATATTTTCACCTTTCTTACTTCCTTTTGTACTGCACTTCTTTATCTTCTTTTTCTTTTACCTTAAGTAAAAGTTAAATTTTCAGGTTTTTCAATGGTCCTGGCCAAAGAATTTCTTTGGATGGGACAGCAAGAGCCTAGAGCCACTGGACACCACACCATGGGGCCACATAACTACATGGTCATCTTTTCTGAAGATAAATGAGCTGTCCCCCTCTTCCCTGAATCTGGTTAGCATCCAACACTTGCAGAAAAGCTTAATTTTTTTTTCAGTGTGTTCTTTTAACATTGCAAAAAAAAAGAGAAATGTCCTGAATATTAGATGAAGGCCAAACATACTTCACCATGCTTTATGTTCCCAGTAAAGTATCTACATTTTAAACATTATCAACCCCTGCCTCCCACAGGCCTTTTCCAACTGAAATCATCCTTTTTGCACAGAACTCAAACCACCTGCAGCTATAACAGGAAGAATCTTAAATATCCTGCCTAGATGGGCATGTGAGGGGGAGCCCAAGATGGTTACATTCATTGCGACCTCCCCACCCCCAGGCTATGCCTTGGTACAAATCTGTCGATCAAATCCTCTGAGATAGAAAAGTTGCAGCTCAGAATTCAGCTACCTTGCCTAAGATCATGAATCCAGAAAGAATTCCAACCTGGGCTTCCCTGCCTGCGCACTCCCAAACTTCACCCAACACACAACCTAAGATGTTTTTAACTACTGGGAAGCACCAGCTCCTTGGGTGCATGTTCTTCTAATTGAGCATTTTCAACAGCACCACCAGTCACCAAGTACTGACATCTATTTCAGCCACATCATTTGTTAGTTGGGCAATGGGTTTGTGTCCCCTGAAATTCTGCTGAGGAAAACCATCATGACCAGCTCAGTATCCTTAACTCCACCCTATAAAAATTAGCGTTTCTGTTCCTTCATTCCCTTTACTGTGCATTGATGGCTAAAGTCCCAGAATGGCATGTGCTCCCTTGTCTCAAAAGTGAAGAGGACATTCTCAAGAAACACTTTCTCTAGTAACACAGGATTTGCAATCCCTAGTATAGAATAGATTTCTTGCCTTATAGTGCATACTTTCACTGAGAAATTGCCTTCTTGACTTGATCCCTGCAGACACTGGCCCTTTCTGCTCCAGTCACCGAAGATCAACTTGCCTGGTAGCCCTCGTAGACACCTGCCAGCAGGCAGTGGTGCCCAGGACCTATGGGAAATTCTTATTCTGGCTCCTTAAGATCTTCCATTCCAAACATACTTGCACTTGACATGGTGATCTGACTGTGCGCCTGCTTCGGATACCTTGGGCTTGGTCTCTGTACTTGGTCTTCTGGGAATTGGCCATATCTCCTTCCCTTTTGCCCAGGTGATGGGGTCCTCGAAGGGCTTTCTAGCATCTTGTGCACGATAAACAAAGAATTGGACATGATGCGGAACAGTAAGGAAAGGGCGGCGATGTTTAATGAACGTCGTTGATGGTATGCTCAGAGTGGAAGGGCAGAAAGGAAAATGGCCTGAGCACTAGATGCACTGGCTTTAAGAATTTAAACTGTTGCCCTGGTTCTAAGGCGCCACCCATCAGGTCTTATAAAGGGTGACTGACAGCATGATTGACAGGGTGCTGAGTCAGGTCAGTGTGTCCTTTCCCATAATCCACTCTGGTACAATTGGATGCGTGACATGCAGTGCATATACATGAGCCTTCAACAAGCTGTAGGTGAACGAAGGTAAGTGTAGGTCATGCCGGTGAGTCTGGCACACATGAGCCCTGTTTTGGCATTTTGGAATCTCCCAGAGGTCTTTATTATTATCATCTCTGCCTCTGGGTAGTAGGCCTTAGGATAGAAGTCGAGGTGACCCTGGGGTGTTGCCCAAGTTCAGGGTAGTGGAGAAAGTAGTTCATCCCAATTTTATGATCTATGTTACTGACACCAGTTACCTTGAGGCTGGGATGCCTGCCCACATCTAGCCCTGCCCCTTCCAGGAAGGGGAATTTGGATCGTTTTTATTTTCAGTGACAGGAGAAATAGAAAATGTCTTATTTCTGCCACCACACAACAAATACCTCTGCAATTCTCACCTATTTTTGCATCAGAGAAATCTGGGCCTTCACACCAAGATGAGAACGGCTCGGAAATCAAGGTGATGGTTCAAAAAGAACAGTAAAGGCATAGGAGGGACCAGATGAACTAACACGCATTTCCTAATCCTTTCAGAAGTCACTGCTTCTCAAACAGTTCTTTCTGCTTGTTTCCTCTATGCGAAGATGCTAAGGATGATACCAACACCTTTGCTGAGTCTGAGAGTCCCAGATCCTAAATCTGGTAGGGGTTACGGACACGGAGAAGGCTGTAGCTGGGTGCTCAAGGGGAGACCAGGCAGGGGAGAGGTGGGCTGGGTGGGCGTCTTTGCTCTCCTCCTCCCTCGCTAAGCTGGGCTGCTGCGCAAATCCTTTTCCCTCTCTGAAATCTCTCAGCATTCTTACTCCTAAGGTGAAATAGTTCTGGGGGTCCTTTCCAGGGTAATAAAGCGAGGAAGGGACACATGAAGTGTGGGCTCCGTGTGCAGCTGTGTGGGGACAGAAATGCATGACCGGGACAGCGGTGGTTAGGCCGCAAGGGGTGGAGGTCGTGGGGACATTGGACGGACACGCGTGAGCCTCAGTTCCTGGGCGTTTCCAGGGCTGCGGTGAGCAGGAGGGTGGGGTGGGGCCGGGCGATCCATTCTTCTCAGATCCCGCTGCGGGACCGCGGCCAGCCCTTGAGGCCGGATCTCCCCTCCTTTCCGTAACTGCGCCCGCTTCCAAACTGTTTACAGAGGCTTCAAGGAGTGAACCGAGTTACTAAAAGAGTAGCAATTAGGGTGGCCCACCCCAGCAATTTCCAGTTTCCTGTCTCAGGAAGCCGGGGGGAGGGGCGGCCGGGGAGGGGAAGGAAGGCCGCATTCCTGGCTTCTGATTGTGCCCCCGCAGGATTCCCGTTTCTCAACGTGGAGGAGGAGGAGGGAGGGGACGGAGGCTGCCTGATGCGGCCCCACTCCCGGGAGGACCGCAGCCCTGCCGCAGCTGCGCCCCCAGGTAGCCGACTCCCTCCTCCTCTTTGGGGTGTGTTGGGGGGTCTCGGTTCAGCTTGGGAAGCCTTTTGGCATCTTTTCTTCGCCTCGCCAGATCAGGCTGCTGCGTTAGGAGCTGCCTGAGAAATCAGTCCTTGCACCTCGCATGCCAGAAACTCGCAGAGAAAGGCTGTCAAGTGATTTGCAGCCTCGGTTTGAGAGAGGGCTTCTTCCAACCCAGCCCCAGCCTCGACAAAATGAGTATTTTGTTCAGTTCGGCCTGACCCTAAAGAGAGAAAGAGCAGGCGCAGCAGCGATCGCTGTGTTCCAGCGCTGCGGGCCGTCTCCGCCCCCAGCCGGACTGGAGTTCACACGTTCAGTTCTTCTCTGCAACCTGAGTTCAAAGATTAAAGAAAGATTTTCCTGAGAGGCCCCTCCGCAGCCTGCCCCAGCGGAAAGCAGACTCTCATTTTCGGAACCCAAGTTACACAATGCTGGACAGGCCCTCCGGCTTGTGGTCACGGTTTCCCAGAACCCCAAGAGGCCCATCCAAGAAACCGCCCGTGTTTCCCTCCGGTATCATCAGCATCCTCCCGGGAGAATTTCCTTTCCTCGATTGTGCTGAGCAGTGGCTGCTGGGAGTCAGGGGCCCAGGGCTTAGCTTGGACCGGAATGACAGGGCATTAGCTCAGCCTTTGATTCGAGCTCTGCCTTTGCCCTGTGACAGGTCGACTGACCTCTCTTAGCTTTAAATCTGCATCTCCAGAATGACAAGAAGCAGCTCTTCCTGGAGAAACTGTCGTTTAAATGAACCCTGATATAATGGGCAGGAAGTAGGTGAAAGGGAAAAGCCACACGAAATACCTGCAGGGCAGATTTCATGGCTTGTTTTCTTTGGTCTTTTTTTTTTTCTTCTGCCCCCAGTAACACTTCTTTTCGGTCATCCCATGTACACAGCAGCTCTGAAAGAATGCTTCGAAAAATGCAAGAACTATAATGTAGAACAAGTTTGCTACCAATTACTCTCCTAGTGTAGGCAGCTAAGTGAGATAGAAATTAATGAAGCCATGTGACCAGGACGTTAGGAAGATAGGGCACAGATCCTGAACAGGTAACTTACAGTACATTAAAAGTGGGGAGCTAAGGGCCAGGGATTTAGCTCAGTGGCAGAAGGGCCTGCCTGGCAGGCGCTAGGTTGTGAGTTCCATCCCTGGTACAAAAAACAAAAAACAAAACAAAACAAAAGGACTAAAAGTGGTGGCCTCAGTGAGTAAGCAAACCAAACCAGTCCCTGGGTGCCTAATGGGACAAGAGACGAAGAATAAGGTCCTTACCAAAGAGGAGAGACCCTGGAGGGAGTGGCGTACAAAGGAAGCCTTTTGCATACCTGACAGCATGAGCTCACCTGCAGCCAGGAGCATCCCGGCTTTCTGTCAGGTACACGGGCCCCCAAGACTGTATAAGAAGCCAAAGGACTTAACATCGATGGTGTCTGTCTTACAGAACACCCCTCACCAACCCGCGGAGGGTTTTTTTTTATTCTTTCTAATAAACACACATTCAGCCATTCCCCACCGCCTGGCATTGGGTGTTTGGTCGGCTTCCGTCTTCACTGTCCCAAAACAAGGACCTGCAGAGCTAGAAGGATCCACGTGCGTTAGTTCACAGTCAGAGAAGGACTGGGCACTCCAGGAAGCCAGCACAGAAATAGAGACATCAGAATTGTGGCTGGAGGTGCATCTGGATGGAGGTGCGGTGGCCAGACCCGCCCGCCTCTCTAAGGGGTCAGCTGCAATTTGAGTTCATGCTGTAATTGGCACCACCTGGTCCAGGGAGTCAAGGTAGGCATAAGTCACCCAGATGGGTGACCAGAGCATCCAGACCCATCCTGTCCCCCAGATGTCTCTGTTCTTTCCATGCACCCTTGCCATATGACTCGTTTCCCTACTGGATTAATACTAGTTAAGTGACTACACTTGTAATCCTATACAGTGATTGTAGCTTGACCATGTTGTGAACACGCATTGACTTTGCGTCATGAGTTACCCCCGACAAAAGGTTTTGGTGGCCACACACTCGGGACCCCTGCTGGAATCCCAGGATCTATTCTTCTTGCCTGTGTCCAATAAAATTTTCCTAATGCCTCCCTTTGGCTCCTGACTTCATTCCTCAGTGTTGTGGGACCACGAACTTGGCACAGTTGACACCTCCCAGGTTGGGCGTTACATTTCTCCGGTATCAGTAACACTAGACCGGATACTAATCCAGCTCATGGACTTTCAGCTGTGTAAAACCCCTCTATAAGGGTTCATGGAGACGCCTATGGAAGTAGACTTTCCTACAGCATACAGAGCATGCAAAAATTATGTGGGCATCTCACGGAGACAGAACACAGATTCTGAACGCAGAGGTGAAAAACATCCTTGGGAAGGTTTGATGCTAGAAGTCAAATGACAGCTGTTGGAAAAAGGAATAAAACGTGTTTACTTTTGCTTCTCAACAGTGAAGTGCCTCTTTCCCTCCTGAAGAAACTAGAAACATTTCCTTCAGGGTCGTGCCACATTTATTCTGAAATATGGAGCTTCTGCAGCCCTCTCTACATTTTCTTACCATTCCTGCTAGTCCTAACACTCCTCAGCCAAAGGACCAAGGCATGGCTTTGTTAATAAGAAGTGAAAATTGATCCTTTTTTTTTTGGATGGGTCTCTGATGGGTAAAGAAGTGTGTCTAACGTCATGCTGAATGTAAAGTCTCATCCCGGAGATCTACATGGGGTACTTAAACCTCCTGATATCATACAGAAAGTTTGCTTGAAGGACAAGGAAAGTGGTAAACTAGCCCTGTTACAATTGTCTTCCTCCAGTTTTACAGGTAATGCCAGACTAAAGTTCTTCTATGTGTTCTCTCCTTTACACACACACACACACACACACACACACACTGCGGGCTGGTCCCTTGGATAGCCCAACTTCTGCTGTTTTCTGCATTGTTCTGGGAAGAATTCTCATGTCACACTACCTCTGTAAATGATCCAGGGATGGTGTAAAGGATGGAATCTGGAAATAAGTACAGAGATTCTCTGAAAAACTGAAGCTAGAAATGCCATTCAACCCAGCTGTTCCCCTTCTCGGTACAGCAGTACCTCAGTTCGTGAATTTAACTCATTCTGCGATTCTGGAGAAGATGGCCACATTCGTGTGTCCATGAACAGAAGCAAAATTTTGCCAAACATTTCTGTTTGCAAACCAGGTTGTTTTCTAATGTATGTGTTTGTGAACTGAGATATTACTGTATCTTCCTGAAACAGTTAAAGCCGTAATATCACACGGAACCTGAACACCCATGTTTGCAGTAACACGATTCATAATAGCTAAATCTTGGAAGCAGCCTGTACGTCCGACCACAGATGAATGGATAAAGATGGTTCGGTATTTACACACAGTGGCATAAAGAAGGACAAACTTGAGGCATTAGTAGGGAAATGGATGCACCCTGAGACCGTAATGATCAATGGAATAAAACAGACACACAAACTTAATTATCGCATGGTTTCTCCTATAAGAGAAATGTAGACAAAAATACAAGATAGGTAACAGGAAGTAGGGAGACAGAGCTTCCTCAGAGGGGAAGGGGATCAGGAGGTTAAGGGTGCCTATGAAAGGAATTAAGATCTGTTTGGTCCATGTACGATCCCCATATAAAGAATGTCAATGTTATGTACTGCAGATGTGGACTAATAAAAATATTAAACAATAAAAAATACAGACTCTGGCCAGTAGGTCTGGGATAAGCACCAAAATTTTAATTTCCCATCCCATTCCCAGTGGATGCTAGTGGGCATGGGTATGGACCACATAATGGAGATCAGGACCGCAGAGACAGGGCACTAGCATGCAAGACTGTTTTGAGCTCTGGCCACATACCATATGTGTGAGCACTTTATTATTTGTTGGGTCCTGGCTTTATCACTTAGAAATTAAAAGAATTGGAGGAACTGACCTTTAAGATCTTTTCTGATGTTGCTGTTTATTTCACCCGATTCTAAATTCTTATTAATTCTAGTCCACCCTAGAACTCCACCTAAGCACAAAGAACAAAGTGCATCTCAAGTTTATCATAAAATGGTGGCAAATGTACTAAATGAAACAAAGAGCAAAGAGATCTATTTTTCCATTCCTGGGATCCCTGTTGTTTTAGCCACTTTCTCATGGCTAGGACAAAAGAGCCAACACCCAGAAAACTGAGGAGAGGTTTATTTTGGCTCCAGTTTTTAGAGGACTTGATCCGTGCAAGGCTGGTTTAAGGTAATAAGGCATGATAGAAGGGTCTGGTGGGGGACAGATGCTCACATCACTGCAGAGGGAGCGGATAGGGAGGGACATAAACCCTTCCAGGTCACATCCTCAGTTAACTGGCTCTGTGATAAGATCCCAACTCCCAACAGCACATTCAGTGATGGATTCTTTGGTGAATTGATTCACGGATGCATGCGGTACCCCCACGACACAGTCACCTTCCAAAAGCCCCAGTGCTGATTGCAGGAAGCTTTGGGGGGACATCTACATCTATACCCTAACACTTAGTCTGCTATATAGTTCTATTTATGGCTCTCATATCTGAAAAAAAGACTTACAAATAGTTCACATGCAAATGCAAATATGTCCAACGTCATTAATCATCAGAGAAATGTAAATTAGAACTACAGTGAGGTATCACAACATGCCAGTTATAAGAGCTACTGTCACAAAAGCCAAACAGAAGGGTTGATAAGCACGTGCAAAAACGACAAACACTTGTACACTGTTGGTGTGAGTGGGAATTGAGACAGTCACTATGGAAAAGCCTGCGGAACTTCCTCAAAAAGCTGACAATAGAACTGTTATATGAAAAAATGATCAGGATGAGCTATGTGTATGTACAAACTCAGCAAGATGAATGTTGTTATTATGTATCACAAACCTATACTAATAAAATAAAAACAAATGAAGAAAGAACTATCGTGTGATCCAGCCATTCCACATCTGGGTATAAATCCAAAGGAAATGGAGTCAATATAGCAAAAAATATCTACATTCCATGGTTGTTGGAGCCCTGCGTATGGAATCAGTTGAAGTGTGTGTCCGTCAGTGTATGAATTGATAAAGGAAGGGTCTTTGTTAGTGTGTGTGGATATGCATGCAATGGAATACTATTCAGCCTTAATAAAGAAAGAAATCTTGCCATTTTCACAACATGGTTGAACACATACATGCAGTAAAAGTCTCTGAAGATTCGGGGTAGCAGACTTATGTGTTTTTTAAAGCCTTTGTACACAGCACCTCTGCTCCTCTGCTTCCCATCCCAGTAGTTCTTAGCTTTGGGCTTTACAAGTGTGTCAAGTGTGTCTAGCTTTCTGGGAGCTTCTGTCTGCTTCCAGGCTTGCTTTTCTATCTATCTGTCTATCTGTCTATCTATCTATCTATCTATCTATCTATGTATTGTCTTTTTGAGACATGGTTTTGCTATGCAGTTCAAGTTGGACTTGAACTCACTTTGTAGCCCAGGCTGGTCTTGAACTTGTGGTGATCCTACTGCCTCAGCTTCCTGAGTGCTTCTTCTCAGGCTCTTTTTTTTTTTTTTTTTTTTTTTTTTTTTTTTTTTTTTGGTACCAGGGATCGAACTCACAACCTTGCACCTACCAGGCAGGTGCTTAGGCCATTGAGCTAAATCCCTGGCCTTATTTTTTGAAGCAGGGTCTCACTATGCAGTTCAGGCTGGACTTGAACTCACTTTGTAGCCTAGGCTGGTTTTGAACTCACAATGATCCTCCTGCCTCAGCCTCCCAAGTGCTGGGATTAAAGGTGTGCACCACTACACCCAACTCTCTTCTCAGGCTCTTGAATTTCTCCATCAACCCAGAAATCCCAGCAACAAAACTTCTACCAGGTGCCAGGCTAGGGTCCCAAATCCTGTTCTTTCCACAGACATGGAAAGACACTTACAAGTTTCCACATCCCTATGAATAGCAGACACATTATTGCTTCCAATCCTTATGAGCGAAGAGAGATTTGGATCAGCAGTGCATATCAGGATGCACCACATTAAGTGCAATTAAGAGATTAGCTCACATGAAATACTATGTCTAAAGCAAACAAATTCACTGGTGGATTCTAGATCTATTTGCTGAGTATCTGTTAGGGACTTTGGTGACTATACCGTAGGGTGGGTCTCTCAAAGGGAGCTGACCATCCATTAGGAGAAAGGACAGGCTTCCCAGTACCTGTACTACTGTGGGAGATAGTTAATATCGTAAGAGAGTGGCATGTATGCAGTAGAGTTTGTATTCTGTGCCACTGGTCTATGGAACTGTTTTTATGCAAGTTCTTTACTGTTTTGGTTACTATCACTTTTTAGTATATTTTAAAGTCAGGCCATATGATGTGTTTGGCTTTTGTTTTTTTATTTACTTCTTTTAATTAATTAATTAATTAATTGATTTTGTCTTTTTGAGACAGGGTCTCATTGTACAGTTCAGGCTGGTCTTGAGCTAATTTTATAGCCCAGGCTGGTCCCAAACTTGCAAGGATCTTTCTGCCTCAGCCTCTCAACTGCTGGGATTACAGTCCTGCATCACCACACCTGGCTCTTTGTTCTTTTTTATTCAAGATTATTTTGCTTATTTAGAATTTTTGGTGGTTCCACAGGAATTATAGACTTTTTTCTATTCCTTAGGAGAACAGCATTGGTATTTTGATAGGAATTGCATTAAATCTGTAAATCACATTGGCATTTTAACAATAAAAATTATTCCAATCCATGAGTCTGGTTTATCTGCCATTTAGTTGTGTGTTTTTCAATTTCTTTCATCTATATCTTACAGGTTTTGTTCCAACAGTCTTACCTCCTTGGTTAAATTTATTTCTATGCATTTTATTTTTATGGCTATTGTGAATGGAATTGTTTTCTTGGTTTTTATTTCAGACTGTTTGTTATTCATATCTAGAAATGCAACTGATTTTGCATGTTGACTTTGTATTCAGTAGCTTTCTTGAGTTCGTTAGTTCTAATTGTTTCCTTAATGGAGTCTGAAGTGCTCTGGAAATTTGAAATCATGGGGTCTGAAAGCAGACAATTTTAATTCTTGGTTTTCAATTTGGATGACTTTCCTGTCTTACTATGCTCATTCTTCTGGCTGACTTTCAGTCCATGTGGAATAACTGTAAGGAAGGTGAAAATGTTCTTCATCCTGTCGAGGAGCTGGAAGGGAAATCTTGCAACTTTTTTCACTCAGTGGAATATTAGCTACAGGTGCCTGGCATGGCGGTGCACGCCTGTCATCCTAGCATTTGGGAAGCTGAGGGAGGAGGATCACTCCAAGTTTGAGGCCAGGCTAGGCTACACAGTGAGTTCAAGGCTAGTGTGAACTGCATAGTGAAACCCTGTCTCAAAAAGACAGGAAAACAAAAAAAAGAATGTTATCTATGGGCTTGTCATGTATGGCCTTTACTGTGTAGAGCTGCATGTTTTATCATGAGGAGATATTGAAAATACGTGATCCAGAAATCTTCTTACTGGGTGTATATTTAAAGGAAATGAAACTAGTATGTCAAAGAGACATCAACATTTATATTTATGGCATTCCTAGTTCAAGTAGCCAAGACATGGAATCAACATACCTGTTCATCAAGTATTGAATGGATAAAGAAAATATATGACAATTATGACTATTCAGTCATATCATGGATGCAGTTCTATAATTTTCAACAACATGGATGGAACCTGGAACATGGAGTAAAAGAAAACAGGCCCAGAGAGATAAGTATTGCTGCATGCTCTAACTCATATGTGGAATCCTAAAAAGTTGATTTCAAAAAAGTTGCAAGTAGCTAGCATAAGTTAGGAAAGTTAGAGGGGTTTGCCAGTGTTGGTTGGAAAAGTTGGAAGGGGAGACTGATCAGAGGGGTACAATGTTGCAGTTAGGAGAAATAAAGTCTTTTTCTTTTCTTTTTTACTAAAATAGGGTAACTGTAGTTAATGATGATGGATTATAGATTTCAAAATAACCAGAAACAAAGATGTTGAAAATTCTTATCATAAATAAATCATAGACACCCACAAGATAAATGAGGAAATGTTTATTTTGGCTCATAGTTAATAGAAGTTTAGGCTGGCTCCAAGGCAGGGCAGGATGGCCAAAGGGAAACAGCCCTTGGCATGGTGGGCAGGAAGCAAGAGGGATCAAGGGAGGAGGAGGGTGGGCGGTAGACCCTTCCATGTCCCCAGTGACCACATCCTCCAATCAGGCTCCACCTTCCAGAGCACATTTAACTATAAACTCATCAGTAGACTAGTCCAGTGAAAGTATCACACCTGCATGATCCAATCACCTCCCCAAAGCCCCACTGATGAGCGCATGAGGCTTTGGGGGACATTTAGATAGAAGCCATGACAGTGCTTAAGACCATGGTTGTTAATTACTCTGACTTACTGGTTGTATAGTGTACACATGCATCAAACCATCGCTTTGTAGCTCTTAAAATGTACAACTACATAGCAACCACAAATTTAATATATTTTGAAGATACAGTAGAGTTCATAGGTAGAGAAATTTCATTTCATGAACTTGATTTTGTTCTTTCAATTTTGAGGGGGGGTCTTGCTAATTTGATAAACTGCCCAGACTGGGCTCAACTTGCAGTCCTCCTGTCTCAGCCTCTACTAGTGCTGGGATTATACATGTGTGCTGCTGTCATGGACAATTTTATGCATAGGTTTTAGGAGATAGATGATATCTGGGAAATCTTTAAAAAGTGAGTGACATCTTCTAGTACCAGACATAATGGGACATGTCTTTAATACCAGCTACCTAGAAGGTAGGGGCAGGAAAATCACAAGTTCAAGGCCAGCCTGGGAAAGTTAGCAAGACCCTAGTCTCAAAAATAAACAAAACAAAACAAAACAAACAAACAAACAAAAAACTGTATGTAAAAATGTCAGTTAGTGGTAAAAATGTTCCAATCAAAGGGATTTTTAAAAAAGATTAATAATCGTAAAAACAACTATACATTATGCTCCCAGGAAGTGCTTTCTAAATGTTCCTCTCCACTTCTACTGACGATCTCCACAGATACATCTGGAAGCCCTCATTTAGCAGAGGAGGAAATGAGGTTTTAAAAAGCAGGTTATATAACACTCATTCTACTACTTAATGGGTCTTGGTGCTTAATAGCGAGGTCTGCTCACTACAGCGAAAACAGAGCTTCTCTGAGTCTTTCAAATGCTTTTTACTTATCTAGAGTGTTTGAAGAGTCAACATATACATTCTAGGGGTTGGCTCTTAATTTTACTTTCACAGCAGTATGGTAGGTAAGAGCTTTCTTCTGAAGTCCAAATTTCTTTCTTTCTTTCTTCCTTTCTTTCTTTCTTTCTTTCTTTCTTTCTTTCTTTCTTTCTTTCGGTCAGCCCACAGTTAAAGCCAAATTTACCTTTCTTCCAAGCAATTCTCAGACTCCCTCAGTGTGGAGGGAGACAGCTAAATGCCTCTCTCTCTCTCTCTCTCTCTACCTTTTCCTATCTGACAAATCCAGTTTCCTATAAAAAGGAGAAAAAAAAATCCTAATCATGATTCATCCACAGTTGCTATTCTTGTCTTAACTTTCTGCAGAGCTTTTGATGCCTTTGATCCCTCTCACTCTTATTCTGACTCTGCATGAAAATCCAGCCCGAGTCCTTTGTGCAATGGATAATGTCCCCGGGAGGCCCAATCTCAGCTCCGCCTCTGTGACTCAAATAAAGCTTTCATTTGTGAAGGACGCAGCTCTGGGTTTTGATACAGCAGCACCAAATGGACTGATACGATCAGGTAAACAGTATCTATGTGTATTTCACATGTGCCAGAGATAAAACTGTGCAACTTTGAAACACTTACTTAAATGTCAGGCTCCCAATTTCTCCTTTCTTTGTTTTGTTAGTTCGCTTTTGCAATCCATGTTTCCATTGCTCATGAGGAGTTGACACGTGGACATAGCATATCTTTATTCCCTTTCCTTCCCATTTCCCTTCCCTCCCTGCTCCTTCCTCCATCTCTTGACCCCTTTCCCATTTGAGAAAGATCTAACTTCCTACTTCCTGTTATCTGTCTTGTATTTGCTGTTTATTTATACTTTGGGTTTCTTATATAAGAGAAACCATATAATATTTAAGCCTCTGTGTCCAAAGCTTAACATTATGGTCTCAAAGTACATCCATTTTCCTAAAAATACCTAAAGTTTATCCTTCTTTATGGCAGAGTAGTACTCCATTATGTATAAATCCATTTTCTTTATCCACTCATCTATTAATAAACATAAAGACTGCTTCCAAGATGTAGCTATTATGAATTGTGCTGCTGTGAACATGGGTGTGCATGGATCAGTATGATATGATATGTTCAACTCTTTGAGGAAGATACCCACAAGGGGGACAGCTGGGTCAATTGTAATTTCTAGTCTTAGTTTCTTGAGGACTCGCCATACTGATTCCCATTGTGGTTGCACTAGTTTACCTTCCCATCAGTGACACGGAGGGACTCCTTTTACCCCAGTGTTTCCAGCATTTGCTGTTATTTGATTTCTTGATGATGGCCTTTTTTAGGATCTGATCCAGCCATTCTTTGATGGCCTGTCCTGGAGTTCTTTTTCCATTTCCCATGAGAAGGCAGCCAGAACGGATGATCAGGTGCAAGGTCACAAGAAGGTCAAACAGTGGATCCAAGTTGGGGGGTGTATCTTACTTTATCAAAGTGGTAATGATTGCATGGGAAAATACAGGCTTGTAGTCAAGTCTGTGATTTTTTTTAGCTTTATGTGTTACTGGTTTGTAACTTTGGGTCAGGTTAGTGGACTTCTCTGACACTCACTCGATTTGTCTGTGTATAGATAAAGATAAAAATAGTGCATGACCTAAAGGCAAAGCTGACAAAGTTAACCTGTAAAGTTCTTGACACAGTGTGGCTCACTGACTGTTAGGGCCTGCTCAGGAATCGAAGGAGACTTCGGCGTTTCAGGATGGCAGTGATTGTCTATGGGGCCAAGATTCCTACATGTTTTTATCTTTCCTTTCACGATCCATGATCTTCTGATTCCACAGGACCCTTCTGCTGGCAGCTTGGCTGGCAGGGCTTCTGCTAGGAGCCAGAGATCAGATTCTGAAAGATGAATCTGGAATGAGCAGGCCCCCGGCTGGGGAGCAGGCCCCCGGCTGGGGTGCCGGCCCAGGTCTCAGCAGCGCAGGTGCCCGTGAGCAAGGGCTGCTGACGTCAATGCAGAAGGCCATGGAAGACGTCTTAGTTACTCTCCTCTTGTTGCTGAGGCAAAAATACCCAACACCCAAAGTTAAAGGAGGAAAGGTTTATTTAGCTTACAGTTTGTAGAGGTTTCAGTCCATAATCAGCTGACTCCCAGGCAGGATGGCCCATGGCAGAAGGGCAATTGTTCATGGTGGTACAAACTGTAAAAGCAACAAGAAAGAGAAGGAGAGACAAGCCTCTTTCTGTCCCTTATAATTGTACACAGGCTCCCCGCCCTTGGGTGAGTGCAACACTCACACCCTTAATCCCACATGGGACCATGAATCAATCACAAACTCTAGATTCAACAGCCTCCAAAAAGTCTGCCCTTATGACCTCATGAGGCTTGGAGGGGGGCATCCAGATGCAAACCTTAATAGAACAGTCTGAATTCCAAAAGAGTGACTGGGAAGGGCAAGCCAGTGAGAAAACATCAAGCAAAATAATATATGAGTGCTTACTGTGTACAGCTTCTTCATGGCTGTCATACCTCACAGACTCCTTCTAATACTTAGTGACTCTTTTCTTCCCTCACTCCCATCTGGACTGTGATCCCCAAACCCACACCCTGCTCTCATCAGAAAAACACTCGATATGACTTTAAAACCCCATCCCTTCCGGGGTAGGGACCACATCAGCAGTGAGTTCTGCTAGCAACGGGGCAGGGATCCTGGCCAGATCTACCCCTAAGATAGGGGTAGGAACCTGCGACTTCAGGCAGGAGCAGGAATCTTTGAAAACACATTTCAACGGACTTAAGGAGGATTTAGAAAGAAATAAAAAAGGGAAAACAAGAGATCAAACTGACTTATGGGCAGGGAACAGTGATGCTGTTCTGGGACTGATGCTTTGTAAGAGGAAGTTGCAAATTAAATGTGAATGAGATTGAATTAAAAAGTGATTTATTTTTTTGATCCTGTTGCAAGTACTTTGACTTAGAATGTTTCTGTCGTGCTATATTTGGATAAATACAAGCAGATGTGTCAGTGATAAGTCGGATAAAACAGGAGCCGGATCTTATTTGGAGATGAGTCATTTTTCTCTTGATTATATCTGATCTTCATGCTTGTGGGCTGGTTGAGGTCTCAGTTACAGGATGCTGGGTGGGGCGCTCACTGGTTTTCTCTGTTGTTTTTGTGGAGTTTTTAAGTTTTCTCAAGGGCATCTCTGAAATTAAATATGGCAAGGTTTGCAAGTTCCTCCACGTTCAGTTCAACCAGAGAGGCTCCACTTAGAGATGTTTTCTAAAATAGGTTTCTGCGTACAATCTCTTTGTGTAACAGATTAAAAAAAAAAAACCAGTGCTCCTAATGGGTTCTAGAAAGTCTTGTCCCATATTTCTCTGTAAAGCTGAAGATGCTTTTTGCTGTCAAATGCAGTGACCACCTGCCACATGTGGCTAGTGACTGTTGAGTTAGAAAGTCCATTTCTTGCTCCCCTCCCCTTTGATACCAGGAATTGAACTCAGGACCTTGTGCTTGACAGGCAGACAGAGAAAGTCCAGTTCTAAAGAGTGCCGATGGACAAATTGGTTTTGTCTTTGTGAATAAGAGAAGGAGATGCAGACCAGCACCTTGTTCAGAGAAGGAATGCAAATATCTTAGTTGGACTGAACCAAGGAATAGCTGAGGACCAAAAGCTGGTGGGTGTGGATGGATTTCTGTGGCTAAAAGACAGATTGTATGAGGATAAGAGGACAGATTGTATGAGTTTTTGGAGAAGACGCTAATAGAACTCACATTTTCCAGTACATAAGATGATGATAACTCTGAGAGCCGATCAGGGCCAGGTTTCCCCTCCTGCATATTCCTGAAGGTCTGACAGTCACCCTGTTGCTCTCTGAGGGGTGGAGACCGCTCCTTGTGCTTGGGTTGAGGTGGGTTTCTGACGATGGCAGAATGGCATCAAGTATCTTTGGATTGCAGATTACAAAACACCACACAACTTCTGTTGGGCTTTCCTGAGATGTTTTGTCTTGAACTGCAGCTGCCCTGCAGAAAGGAAGTTGAAAATTGCTGCAGAGAAAGACACGTGAGGGCACATGGGGATCCCCAGGGGACCTCCACACAGGGGTCTCTGCCAACTCACCCCTGACCAAGAGATATCGGGACAGAGGGTCCTCCAGGTGACACTGGTCGTTCGCCAAGGACTCACAACCCACCACACCCATTCCAGTCCTCCTGCCGGAAGCCCGGCCCCCAGCACCCAGCAGCATCAATGGAGTGAGGACTAGTCGGCACAGTGACTAGGACACCAATGTGTTTATAGTAACCAGGGAGCGAATGGAAGGTGGATCTTTCCAGTACAGGCATCTCACAGACCCTGAGAGCCTTCTCGGGAATCTGTGCATCCCGGAGGAGGAAGAGTCAGGAGTAGCAAGGGCAGGGGAGGGGGAGAAGTGGGACTTGGGGAAGGGACACCTGTCTCTTCTCGGTGGGCGGGTGGGGGACAGAGTGGGCCAGCAGGCAGGAGAAAGGAAAGGAAACTCCTTCCCAGGTGGGCAGAGCGCTGAGGCTGAGGAGAGACGCAGAGCTCCAGGATTTCGCCTGGTGGAGGCTGTGTCATCGCAAAGCTCTGGGTCTCCGTTTTCTCAGCTGTAAAATGGGTCTGTGGTGGTGATGTGCACACATGAAGGTCCTGTGTATGTCCATGAGTCACTCTTCATAGACCTGGATAGTGAGATCACCAGTTCTTGCAAATGTTGCAGGAAGAATGTTTGAACTTTTAGTGACACATGCAGATGAGATTTCACATAGCTTGTAAGCTACTGTGTGTGTGTGGTGGGGGCAGACAGAGACACTGGGGATTGAGGCTGGGGTCTTTGCCCTGAGCTGTATCTCCATCTGTTTTTATTTTTATTCATTTATTTTTTATTTTGAGACAAGATCTCACTAAGTCGCCAAGTTGACCAACCTGAGCTTGAACTTTCGATCCTCCTGCCTCAGCCTCCCAGAGCACTGACATTACAGGTGCACGCCACCTCATCCAATTTTGTGGGCTTTTGCAATGCATCAGTATCTCCCGTAGCCTAGGATGAAGTAAATAGCTAAAGACAAGGCTTCGATCTACACTTCCAAACCTACATTATAAAAATCCCACTCACTATTATCTACCAAGGAATCAACTTTGAAAATTCAAAGGAAATCAAAGAAAACTGAACAGTTAACTATGCTGTCTGGCCTGATTGTCCCCACAAGTGATAAAGTGGAAACAAAAGCGGTCTGTTAATGTGAATGGAGTGGCCTTGTTCCTCCTACAGCGTGATTCACAGAATTCCTGAGCTGTTTAAATTGGAAGAGTAGAAATGTGAGATTTTTGTGTATTACTCGTGTGTGAACAAAACAAAACTACGTATAACACGTTATTTCTCAACTGGGTGGGGAGAATGTCCAGGCTTTCATTTTTCACTCACTTTAAATGGTTGTCTTTGAAGATACTTCGGCTTCACGTGCAGTCCACCCAGGCGCGTGGGGGAGGCCTGTTTCCCTGCCGCCTAGAACCCTGTAAGTGGAAGCCTGTGTCGGCCACACACGAGGGTGGTGACTCAGTTCTTGGTTCAGAGAGAAACAGTGGGGCAGAAAATATGAGAGGCATTTTAGCAAATTGTAGAACTTGAATCTTGCATTTGTAACAAGCCAGCGACAGTGTAACAACATCAGTTATTGTTGCAGAGTCTTAGACTAAGGACCATTTGGTTAGGGTACCAGGCGCTAGACCCAGACAAATCCCTTGCTGCAAACTGTGCAGTCCTTTTGTGAAAAGCGGAACTCGTCAACAGTAAACCACAGCAAGATCAGCAGTGAATTTTTTTTTTCTGCTTTTCAAACCTTTTTTGGCTTCCTGTGTGATCATTTTTATCCAGGATATGTGCAGTGATTTTAGAAATCAGGACATGTAAAAGTGGTATCATCGTGGATAAAGAAAAGTCACCTGATAAGGAATATTTGCAGGATATTTAAAAAGCAATATGTATTCTTCCAAATGGTTGGTATTCTTGTGACACCAGTAGCTTTATGAAGTTCCAATGGGAGGGAAAGAAAAAAATGTAATTCACTTCTGGTGCTTGATATATTCTCTTTGAGCTTCCCTCGCTCAGCTTTCATTTTATTATGAAAGGTAATAAAGGTGAGGTTCGCCTCCCCTGCACTGTTAAACTGATTTTATAATTGCATTTTTTCCTATTTGAGCACAGTGCCTGGTTGGGGACTATTTGAAGCCACCACAAAATGACATGGCGGAAGTCAAGGGTTGCAGCGGCCCATACGTCAACTTTATTTATAGGTTTTAGAATTGGCTGAGTCACCCAGCACAGCAGGAAAGGCTGAGGGCCCGAGACTCAGAGAAAACAAAACTCGTGTTTGTGATGAATTTCTTTTTTGCCTGTGTGTTAGCATGAGAATATGCAGGTTTTACTGTTGGACCAAAATCTTTGTGAAAATATGAGGTGTGGTCAAAAATATGGTGAGCGCTTACCTTTTAAAAATTTAACACATTGACACATTTCCACAAATCCTCCTCATTTTGGACACACTCGTCCCATCATCCTGGCCACTTCCTGCAGCAGCTCTGGAGTTTTCTTTCTTGAGGACCTTTAGCTGCACTGCCCTGGTTGCCTTGATGTCCTGGATGGATTCAAAACATTTCCCTTTCACAGTCATTGTGACTCTGGAGAAGAGCCAGAAGTTACACAGAACCAGATCTGGTGACTAAGGCAGATGAGGACACAATGTCATGTTTTTATGAGCTGCCTTTCTGGTGGGTGGCATCATATTTTTGATCACACCTGATAAAGAGAGTCAGGAAAGAGGACTCCAAAGCTACTTCAGAAAACTACAAGGACAACTAGTTAGCTATGTTCAAAATGAGGGGAAAGATTTTGAGAGTGGTTCATGGCAAAGTGCCTTTTATTGTAAATTTTTGAAAATTTAAAAACTTACTGGATTTTTGGATTCAAATCCATTTAAATAGAGCCAGTGAAGCATACACAAAGTCTTCTCCAACTCCCCCCTCCTTATACAATTTAAAGATTCCCATTTTACCTTTGTGTGATTTCAGCTCCAAAACCCCAAAGGCTGCAATTATGAAGGAGGGGTAAGAAGGTATCTAATGTATGTTACCCAAAGAAAATCGGACATGTTAATTTTCATGGAGGATCTCCAGTGAATTTCCCAAGAAATTTCATTTCCTAGCACCTTTTCAGCTCAAAGCAATTTTCAGCTTGGGGATTTTCAGCTGGTACAATCAATTATGTGAAGGCTTCACAGTCATTTTTCAATGGAAAGTTCACCGCTGGCTCCCCTGCAGTGGGATGTGGGGATTGCGCTGCCTTTCTGGAAAAGTAATTCTTCATTACTGGGGTTGGAAGGATGACCTTGGGCTCACTGACTAATAGTTTCGGCACCTTTAGGGCTGCTTCGTTCTCTGCCTTTGCTCCGTCTCGCATGCAGTTTTCTTTACAAAAAGTGTTTGTACAAAGGTTTTCTCTTCTCTTATACCATGTGCTTCTTGGTAGGAAAAAGTGTATTGCCTACTTACTTATATTCCTGCCAGATCCTATTATCTGGCATTTCAATAAATGCAAGAAAACTTAGATCTTTAAGAATATGAAATCTTTGTACGATCAGTCTTGCACAGTTCTTCAATCTGTGCCTGAATTTTGGCTGGTCTCGGGGGAGGCATAAATAGCACTGATAAATGTTTTCACTTCTCTAGGTTTTCATAGGTGCATGGGACACACACACACACACATTTATGTCAAGTCAGGTGTGGTGGCACATGCTTGTAATCCCAGCACTCTAGGAGGCTGATGCAGGAGATGGCAGGATGGAACTCCACATGGGCAAATTAATTACTTAGTGAGACTCTAGCTCAAAATAAAAAGATAAAAAAGGGCTGGGAATGTAGCTCAGTGCTGGATTCATCACCAGGGCTGTGTCATTTGGAAGGATCAATTCTTGCTCTTGTCCCTGGTTGAACCCTACCCTTCCTTTTTCTTCTCTCTCTCCTCTTTCTTCTACTCCTTCTTTTCCTCCTCCTCTTTGTCCTCTTCTTCTTTCTCCTCCTTCCCGTATCCTCTCTCTCTCCATTGCTCTCCCTCTCTCATTCTTTCCCTTCCTCTCCCTCCCTATCCATCCCTGACTCCTTTCTGGATACCATGACTTGAACAGCAATTTTCCACCACACCCTCTGCCATGTCAATCCCACCTTAGAGCCAGCTGACCATGGACTGAACACTCTGAAATCGTGAGCCAAATACAGGTTCCCTCCTTTAACTCATGGGTGTCTAGTAATGTGAAAGGGATCAGCACAGGTGAGGAGGAGAACACTGAACTTCCTGCTATTGGATGTGACATAACAACTGCTCCGTGTTAGTGAGGATGACATAGCCTAGAGAACTGTGAGCAGCTTTCTCAGAGCACTGTCTTCACCAGAGCATTCATAAGGGACCAGTTGTATAGGCAGACTGTGATGATGTGGAAAGAAGAAGGCAAGGAATTCTACATTTTCGGCTCAATTTTGCATGGAATCTCAAAATAAAGTCTATTTCAAGGAAAAGGGGAGGATTTTGACCAAGATTCATTTCAATGCTTCCTTTACTGTAGATTTTTACATATGTACCATTCCCTGTATGTTAATCATACATTGTCACTTAAGGAACAATTGTGAAGCTTCCCCCCACTGTATTTCTGCTCCTCATCCTTTTCAGTGTCGTAGTCCAGGACATCCAAGTTTACAGAGTGGAGCTGACACTGGTGCAGGCACTGCAGTGCCAGGGGCCCGGTCAGCTTTTCTGCCCACCCTGGGGTCTTCTAACAGTGATGTAAAGTAGACTTAACCCTGTTCTGAATCTGCATGACATAGGAAAGTGCTCGGAGAAATTAATGCACTCTCCTGAGGTCACACAACCCTGTGCCACCTGACACCAGCTTTTGTGCCCTTCTCAGACCTCTTGAGACTCCCAGCTAGTCTCAAATTGGAGCTTACCTTTCTACGTTGAGAGGTCAGGTCAGGAGTAGCTGATTTTAAAAGGCATCAACAATGCTAGCAGAATCAAGATCACAGAAGAGAAGGTCGGAGTCCTATTATTTTCCCATCCCTTTCTTTTTCACTGGGAAGTATCAACTTCACCTTGATAGCTTTCATTCTGGCCATTATCTAAGGAGTTGGTGTTTAAAACCCTGTCTCAAAGGAATGAAGATAAATTGTTTATTATGACTTGGCTGATAACTCTTAGCAGTGACTTTTCTTTTCTTCTCTATATTGACTCATCCACAAATACAGGGCCAAGTGTTCTTGCCTGAAGAAAATGCTTGGTGGTGGCACACACCTGCAATCCCAGCATTTGGGAAGCTGAGGCAGGAAGATCACTGTGAGTTCAAGGCCATTTTGGGATACAAAGTGAGTTGAAGATCAGCTTGAACTACACAGTGAGATCCTGTGTCAAAAAACAAAACAAAACAAAATGAAATAAAATGAGGGGTTGTTTCCCTCCCTGACTTCTCTCTTCTCTCTCTGCTTTCCTCCGCCAGGCCTTTCCACCATGCCTTTCTTCTTTGAAGTCAGCCAACCATGAACTGAACCTTTAGAAAACACGAGCCAAAATAAACTTCCCCTTCTTTAAATTATGAATGTCAGATATTTTGTATTTTGAATACGACTAAGACAGCACAGCAAAGTAAACATCGTTACCCCTTTTCCTAGAAGAAGGAAATGAGAATGCAGAGATGCAATTTACCTTCCCCAGAGTGACATAGGAGCTACTTGAACTGAGTTAGAGGCAGGTCTCCTGACCCTCCCACCCTGAGTTGTAGTGAGATAAGGCAGAAGAAGTAATGATATGTGGAAAGGGGACAAGGGAAATTATAATTTTAAAAATTGCACTTTTAAGAAAACTACAGTTGCAGAACATAAAGTTACCCCAAATCACAATGCTTGTTTTCTTCCTCTTGTAGGAAACCCACTCCAAAAAATTCTTAAGGTTCTGCAAGATACAATAGATTATAAATTCAGGCCTTTCCTCTGACACTGTACCAGGTTTCCCCAAATATAAGACTAGATGGAAAATAATCAGCCTTGAAAACTAGAGGTCAGAAATGCCAGCCTCAATCAGCCTGCCCTGGTCTTCTGTAAGTTTTTCTTTCTGCCTAGTGAATCTGATGAGACTTCTCACTGAGGAGTCCTGCAATGTTCTCCATGACCACCCAAGGACTTACCCACTGGGTGGAGATGAGTTGATGCCCCCCAACTCCTCTTTGGGGGGATCTTCTTGGATCTCCATCTGGTGACAGTGTTGCTTCTAAC
Organism: Dasyprocta punctata; assembly: GCA_004363535.1. Classification (NCBI taxonomy): domain Eukaryota; kingdom Metazoa; phylum Chordata; class Mammalia; order Rodentia; family Dasyproctidae; genus Dasyprocta; species Dasyprocta punctata. Next base: position 28,065 of record RJWM01005349.1, read on the forward strand.
AGTGAGCTCCAAGATTCAGTCAGTGAATGACAACAGCGGTAATATAGGTAGGGCGAGGACTGAAAGCAGAACAAGAAAACCTTCTGAACTGAACACAGACAAAAGAAGATTTGTGTGGTGTGGAGGCTGGGATTGGAGGAGGGACCGCAGCAATGTGAAAGAAGAAAGACTCAGACAGGGGACTTTTTTTGGAAAAAGCACAGCTTTCCATTTGGAGGGACAAATGGTGGGAGGCCAGAGTCCTCAGAACAAGTGGCAAGGAATCCACAAGGACTGGGTCCGCAGGGGCTGCGTGGAGGAGTCTACCAGCCGGGGGCCACTCTGGACTATGGCTGCTGGCAGTGTTTCCTGTGTGGTTGTCATTCACGTTTCTCTTCTCTTGTCCTTTCACTGAGTCTGCACTTTTAAAACTAAGGGTTCAAAAGATGCACAGATTATCTACTTGGTTTTTTTTTTTCTTCCATAGCACTCAGTCTAAACATGCATCTTTGTGGATTGTCATTTTCCTGATTGCGTGTGCTACAATAAATCAGAAGAATCATAGTGATGTCCTTCTACCCCCAATTTTATTAGTGATGAGTTTCAGGCCAAAGGGTTAGATCCAAACAATAGAAGCCATTGAAAACATAGCATTTTGTTTTGTTTTGCTTTGCTTTACAGTGCTGGCCTTGAAACCATGGCCTTTGCCCTGATCGACACCCAAAACCCCCTTTTATTTTGTGTTGAGAGAGTCTTGCTAAGTCACTGAGTTGCCCAGGTTGAACTCAAACTTGCAGTCCTCCTGCCTCAACTTCCCAGTGTGTGGGATTACAGTCTGTACCACCATACCAGCCTAGCAGAGCCTATCTGGAAACCTAGCCCCTTGATACCACCTGTACTTGGAGGTTTTTAACTCAAAACCTATCGAAAGGTTAGAGGCATATAGCTTATTTCCACCCTGACCAGACAAGGTTGACCCTTGTTTCTGATTCTCTGTAGTTTTGGAATAACGAGGTAATCACTGCAGACCAGACCAGGACACAGACAGGAGCAATTCCTCACATTCTAGATGACATATGGAGGCTTTATTCAGCTGCTCTGATCAGCAACAGGCACAGACTGTGGGCCACAGCTGGCCACGTGTGACAGGGACTGTTCTGTCTTCAAGAAAGTGCAAGGCTCCCGTGAGCTGGCAGTTGGCAGCCCCGACAGCTGCCTGTAGCCAAACCCTGGGGAATAGCATGTAGGGAAACGACTGATTCATCTCCCAGAAGCAAGTCGCTGCCCTGACACCCCAGGTACAGCACTGGAAGTTACCCCAGACAGCTCCTCACTGAGTAAACGCACAGCCCTTGGACAGATATCTGTGAACACCTCACTGAACACCTTCCCTTGGCTGGGGCAGGGAGCTTGGGTGTGAAGCAGCATCCCGGAGCAGCTGTTACTCTGTGGGTGGAGAGGGCAGGGCTGGCGCTAATGCTCAGGTGATTAATGATCAAAGTCACGAGCCCTGTGCTTATGGAACCTGTGTTATCATCAGACATACAGATGGAGTGTTGGCCTCTGAAAGTGTTTTTCTGGGGAAGCCACCGAGAAAAGAATCACAGCCTTTTTTTTCTGTCTATGCACTGGGAGAGCCGTGCAGAGATGAAAGATTCCCGTTCCCGTCACTTTTGGGTTCCCAACTGGCAATACCTGGGATCTCCTTGAGTCTGGTCATGTAGTTGGGTCTCTAGCTTCACTTCCAAGTGAGTCTGTGATTTTATCAAAATTCATATCCATGTCTCCTTGGGGAGGAGAGTCACTGTTTGTTGCCTTATTAGCAATGATTGGGATGTTTTGAGGGTTTTGTCACCAGACAGGGTGCAAAGAATCCTCCCCGAGAGGAGACAGGAACCTAAACTCCCCCAAACCTGGAAGGCACAGAGGGTCTGCTGGTTTATGGCACAGAAAAGCTCTGCAGGGTGTGACCGTGAGCAGTACAGGCAGATTTATGAGCAGAATGGAGGAAGTTCACACTTGGAGAGAACGGTCAGGCCATCGAGAGGAGCAGTGGTAGGGTTCTCCGTGGTCTTGGGTGTCCTCCAACCTGGCAACTTCGGCCAGCCATGCATTCCTACCGTTGGTCAGTGACCCACTTTGTGGCTGGGTTGCAGTGCAAACTGTCTGCTGGGCTGTGGCTGGAGCTGTGCTGCCTTTCTGACAGCTGCTTCCCTGGGGGCAGAGGCAAGAAAAGCACAGACTCCTTTACAAGTGGAAATGCATGGGCCAAATTTAAGGCTAAGTGGATCTTTAACATCTTTATCCAACGGCAAGCAGAAGCACCAAAATGACACCCAGGATTTGAAGGCAGATTTATTTATGCTGATGGGCACTGATCAGGATCATTCTCAATATCAGGCCCTGATCGTGGGTAGTTTAGGGCTTCTGTGGGATTAGCAAGCAGGAGGAACAGAGGCAGAATGGCCTGTCCACTGGGGATTGGTTTATACAGTGTGCATCACCGTGACCAGCTGTGCATCACTGTGACCAGCCGTCTCTAAGAGACAGAAGTAACGGGAACTGGAACAGGAGCTGTTACCCGGGCAACTGAGAAACTGAAGTATTCTGGCTGGGGGGACGGTGTGGGGGAATCTTCTGTTATTTTTATGCATTTTCTTCTGTTTTTTTGAATTTCCTGGAAGGGACAAGAGGTAGCCTTGGGGAACTGTGTGTCTTGAAGCTGCTGTTACTCTATAAATGTACAGTTTTAGAATTATGCTTTTCTTATCTCCTTTGTACAGTACCTACGCTTATTTTTCCCATCCTACCTCAGATCTCTGATACGTTTCTGATGAGAATCTCAGCATTTATCCACACATTCCTGTACTCGTTTAACTGAACCTTGTGCATTCCTTATTTCTGCACACTTTCACCGAGCAGGTTCTACCAGGTGGCACTGCAGCCCTGAAAACACACGAGGGAACCAAGTCAAGGTGTCTGCTCTGAGGGCACCAGGGATTGCACCCACAGTGGTGTGCAAAGATGTGAGTTAATCCCCTGCTGAGGGCCATGAAGGAGGGGTGGCCAGGAGGGAGACCCAGATGTCACGAGAAGACAGCAGGCAGCTGCCAGAAGAGCCGCCCCAGAACATGAGAGGAGTCGGCCTGAAGAAGAGGCTGCAGAGACCTGGGCATGGTAGGAATGATGTGGGGCCCAGGACACCCATGCACAGCTGCTGGGGACCCACAAAAATGCCGCAGCATCTGTCTGGCTGCCCAGGGCTTGGTGTTATGTGCATGCTTTTGGATGTGGTGTTAAATGCGCAGCTTTTCATCACAAGACTGATCCGATGGCTTCTTAAGAAGCGCTGGCCCTGGTGGTGACCTGGGCAGAAGCTTTGTGCAGGAGAGGACTTCGCCCCACTCAGAGCTGCAATGGCTTCCGGATGAGATGGAACAGTGGGTCTCATTGGGGCTGCTTGATGGAGCTGAGGGCCACTGGCGATGCATTTGGTGGGGGGCGTGGTGATGCACGTGAGCAGAGAATGACAGGAAAGACATTTCAAGGGGGTCTCTGTGCATAAGAACCCCACAAGCAGGTAATACTGTGAAGCCGATTTTTATGGACAGATGCAGTTAAGTGCCTTTGGGTGTGTTAATCTGGAGCCTTCTATTACCAGATCCAAACTGTTTACCAGCCCATGTTCCATCCTAATGAGTCCTATCAAACATCCCTGGCACCCCAAGATTTTTCAATGTCTACTTCTCTTTGCCTCTTTGCCAAAATGAAACCTTCTGCCTATTTCTGCTGTGTGGCCTCCGCTTGTGGTCTTCTTTTCTGTGTAGACTCTGCCATGTGCTCTGACTTCATGCCTATCCAACTGCTACCTGCTCTTAGAAATCTTCCATGACAACCCCCAGCAAGGACAAGGGACCCCGTCTCCACGCCAATGCCACCCTTGGCTTTCTTGACTGCATACGACCACGGTGTGTGTTGCCGCAGCATCCGCAGTAGATACGGTGCTGTAGCACAAAGCTGGGCTCAACCCTGGCTTCATTTCCTGCTCACTGTGACTTGCCACAGGTTAATTAGCCTCCTTGAATCCCAGTTACAGGACCTCACTGATATAACAGCAATGCCAACAGTGTCTCTCTCATGGGGCCGTGGGGAGAGTACATAAGAGAGTCTGGGTCAGTTGTTCAGCATGGTCCCTGACACCGGGGTGAGCATTAAATATTTATCTCAGCCATCATCATAATCATTAGCATTGCCACAGTCATTATTATTTCTGCTTTCTGCAAACAGTCCTGGCTCATGGGTTCTTACACGTGGCCAGACTGAGCGACCCTGGAGGAATCAGGGCAGCATCGCTGTGACATCCTTGAGACCCAGGCAATGCCCAGAACAGCAAGTACCAAGAAAGCATTTTCAAGTGTATAGAGAAAACGGATAAATGAACACTGTGAGATGAAGCTGTTTGCAAAGTAATGAGGCCAGAGGATCCGTGGAGGAAGGAAAGCGGGGAGCCAGTTATTCTTTAATGCAAATATTTTTGTTTTTTCTGGAAACTAAAATTTATTACCCAGAAAGTAGACACATGTATGCTGTTCTCAAAAGCCATTGCCTGTGAGGGGAAACAGGAAACCCTCCTGCCCTTGAGTTCTTAATGTGGAATTCCTTCTTTTCCTGCACGGCCTGAGAGGCAGCTGAGTTTGGTAGGAGGCGTAGCCCGAAGGGAGTAGAGAGGTTGGTTTAAAAGCCCAGACGCAATGCCTGCAGCACCTGTCTCCAGCAGTGAAAACAAGGCCCTCAGGAATGATGTTTGCATCCCAAACACGGCACTGGATAACAAGGTCACCAGCGCTGGCATTTCCACGTCCCACTCAGCTGTCACGGAGGGCTGTGTTTATGACACCAACTCCAAGTCTCTGTAGAGTGAGAAGTCATGGTGGAATGTCAGAATTAATAAAACACAATTTTTAAAGAAGGTAATATTTGATTACTTAGGATCTCTTGTTTCTAAACAGGGTCCCCAGGAGCCGAGGAAAGTTTGCCCTGCCAGGTAATGCAGTGACTTGATAGGCAAACTTCAAGTCAAAGACTGAAAAAGCAAATTGTCTGACCACATGCAGGAGAGGATTTGGGCAGCCAAAGAAAGACTAAACACAGAACAGAAAAAGCTACAGAGGCAGGGAGAGGGGAGAAGGAAGAGAAAGACTTACTACCTACTCCTACCATGGAGAAGTCGCAGCCCCAGAAAGATGCATAAGGAAGAGTTTGATTTGCAGTCAGCTGGTGCACCATGAACCTTCTGTTGGCTCCGTGAAATCTCGGTAAATTATATATTACTCACAAGCGCTTCTGTGTGAATGGATTATTTTAGGGGCAAGCAATTGACTGAAGGAAATTGGAAAGATAGTTTTTTTTTTTCTTCTTTGAGAAAGTAGGAAGACACATTTTCAAATGAGAGGAAACAACAGATTATAGGGTGTAGTGCTTCCCAAGTAAAGACTGTGCATTTCTTTGAGGAAGAAAGAATAAGAAACAAAGATGAGAAGCTAAAAATAAGAGAGAAGAGCCATACACACACACACACACACACACACACACACACACACATATACATATTTAATCATCAACAAGTTTTCTTCAGCTGTTCTCTGTGTATCAAGTATCTGCACCAGTAGGTTACACAGGGACACACAAAGTTCACATGCAAAATCAATGAGAAATAACAGCCAGGCATGGCAGTGCATACCTTTAATCCTAGCACTCGGGAGTCTAAGGCAGAAGGATCGCTGTGAATTTGAGACCAGCCTGGGCTACACAGTGAGCAAGGCCGGCCTGAACTGCATAGTGAGACCCTGTCTCAAAAAACAGGGCTGGGGATTTAGCTCGGCGGCCTAAGCGCCTGTCTGGCAGGCGCGAGGTTGTAAGTTTGATCCCAGGTACCAAAAAACAAAACAAAACAAAACACACAAAAAAGAAAAAAAAATCAGTGAGAAATGATAGAAGCATATTTGGGGTCTTTTTGGCGTGGAATTTAGGCCTACTCCTTTGGTACTAGACTAATATAAATGACTCGGTTGCTGAAGAAAAAACTTTCCTGTTGGAGATTCATGTTAGAAAACAGAGTTCTATTGTGATACCATGATTTGATGACAAAGCCTTGCTGAGAATATCTACAATGTCTGGAGAATGGCTGATGGCCCCTGCCGACTCCTGGCATCTATTCTTGCTATAAATTTCCATGGCCAGGCTCTGTCAATTGGTCAATATTTTAAACATCATCCTCCCTGAGTGTCTATCTTTTAAAGCTGATTTTATGTCAAAATGTTGTTTTCCTCATGTTGGCTGGTATTTAGTCTTTCTGCTTTTCCTTATACACGCATCTCTTCATGCCCTAAGGCACTAAGACATGGAAGTGACAGGTGCAAGTCCTCAGGTTGGGCTCATCTATTTCAGGATGGAGGGTCCCTATCTCTCACGCATCCATTTCCTTCTCAAAAGCACAGCAACAAATCAATATTTGTGTTACAGGCAGCTGAGTTAGATGGCAGTATTATGGGCAGTCTGACAGGGCTACGTCCTTGAAGGAGCCAGTGCAGAAGGCCAGATACTTTGCAACTGTGGGGGAGACAGATACCTCCTGCTGTGGGCCAGGCCTCAAGACCAAAGATCAAGCAAATACAGCCACATCCTAAGGATTGATATTCTAAATAGTTCTCTATCATCCTGAGGAAGCCAGGAGTCACCATCCCAATCCCCTACAGGATTGCTCTGTATGCATGTCTGCTTGCTACGTGACTCGCTTCCCCATTTGTCCCTGATTTAATCAATTTTACCTGAGCAATTAATCTTACTGGTTGACCATAGTTCTGTCCCACCTTGTCTTAGTTACTTTTTTTCTTGTTGCTGAGACAGAATACCTGACGCCCAAAATTAGGGAAGGGAAGGGTTATTTATTACAGGTCTTGGGGGTTTCATTCCATACTCAATTGACTCCAAGGCAGTGTGGCATGGTGGGGCAGCCATTCATGGCTGCTGCAAATAGCAAAGTGTGAACCAGGCAAGAGAGAACGAGACACGCCTTCTTCTCACCCTTACATTGTATGCTGGCTCCCCTCTCCCCGGCGGGTGCAGCACTCACATCGCCAATTCCAGTGCCAGATAACAAACCAATCACAAACACCAGACTCAGCCATGTCCATGATTGCATGAGGCTTGAGAATGGGAACCATCTGAACACAAGCCATAACATTCCACCCCTGACCCCTCAAAGACTCATGTACATCTTTATATACAAAAGGCATTTAGTACATCTCCAAGAGTTGCCACAGTTCTAACAGTTTCAGCATTGCTCAAAAGTTCAAGTCCCCAGTCTCCTCCAAGATGGAAGGCAAACTCTTAGCTGCATACCCTTGTACAAATGAAAGCAAAATTAAACAATTCCAACATGGAAAGGCACAAGATAAACATTACCATTCCAAAAGTTATACACAGGGGAATACAAAGCATTGGAAATACAAAGCAAGTCCAAAATCCAGCAGAGCAAACATTAAATCCTGCAGTTCCACACTCAGCATCTGAAGTAATCTGGTTGCAAACTCCAAAAGGTTTGAGTGACTCCACACCCATGGCACCTCCAGGGGTTTCAATTCCTATAGCTTCTCTCTTAAGCTCATTTGCAGTTTTCCTTGGATGATCCACTTTTCTGGCTTATCCAAACTTCTGGGGCCTCCACTGTATCTTTGGCTTCACCCTTACATCTTCGTATATTGCCCTCTCAGGGGCACACTGCTTAGCCTCCCAGCCCTTCTGAAATCAGGGTAGAAACTGTCTTAACCTCAGAACTCATGCATTTTCCTTGCACCTAAAATCAGCACCATGTGGATACTGCCAAGATCTGCTGCCAGCTGGAGCAGTAGCCAGGCTTTCCTCTCTCTTGGCTGTAGGGGTCAAGTGCCTAGCTCACTGAGCACTCTCAGCCTGGTTGTGAGGAACAGCTTCTCTATGTCATCACCATTCTGGAACCTAGTGTGGCTGCCACCATTTTGGAATGTCCTATGGCCTCCGTCACTACTTTGGAACACAATGCTCTGTGACTTTATCCTCCACTGCTTCCCTGAATGACCCCAAGTCATCTTTTTTATTTCTCTATTCCTTCTCAGCAATTGAGGTCTCAGCTGTATCTTCACAGTCTACAGCATTCTGGTCAAACTTACAATGTTTTAAATCATCCTGCTGGGCTCTTTGCTCTTGATTTACAACATAAATCTGGCTAAAATCTCCCAACAATAGCTATGTCACCTCCTCAACATTAGACTGCCTTGAGATTTCATTTGCCATATTAATCAGTTCATTGACCTTGATCTGTCTCAGAGAAAGTCTCTGGACATGAGTAAAATGCAGAAAAACTTTCTGCCAAGCCATGACACATATCATGTGGAGTCCAGCAACCAGTGCATTCCATCTTCCCAGCAGAAACCTCCCAATCCTGGTCTTTATCAGCAGGCTTTGTATCGGCCTTCTGGTCTCCTGAGCTCTGACTAGAACAACCTAAGCTGCTCCAGCTCAATGCATTCAGGTGACATCTCCAAACCTTTCCAAACTCTTCCTGCAAGCCATTTCCAAAGACTTTTGAACCACATGGTCAGGTATAGTCACAGCAAGGAACCCACTCCTCTGATTCCAAATTCTGTCTTGGTTACTTTTCTCTCATTGCTGAGACAAAATGCCTGATGCCCAAAATGAAGGAAGGAAAGGTTTATTCCTTATAGTTTTTGGAGGTTTCAGTCCATACTCAGCTGGCTCCAAGGCAGGGTGACATGACTGAAGGGCAGCTGTTCATGGTGGCCACAAGTGACAAAACCAAAAGGGCAAAAGAGAGAGAGAAAACACGCCTTCTTCTCTCCCTTATATAGTATGCCAGCTCCACTCCTGGGCAGGTACAGCACTCACACCACAATCCCAGTGCCAGACAACAAACCAATCATGAATGCTAGACTCAGTAGTGTCCATGATTACATGAGGTTTAGGCGGGGCCATAGGAACATGAACCCTAACACACCTAATGCCCACCTTGCAAGTTCCCATGTTCTCCCCAATTTAGACCTGCCTCACCTCATGGTTCTGCTTTATAGACATCCCTAGAAAAAATAAGAGTCTTTAGCAACCCCCTTGCGACCCCTTCTGTCTCTCTCTCAGACAGAAACTTTCTCTCAATAAATATACTCTGCTCTACACTCTGTTGTTCATAAAATTCATTCTTTGATTTTAGAGAACACAAATTTGTACGGGGCATATAGTAGGTTGAGAATTTCATTCCCCTACATTACTTGCACACTTATGGGTCAGGTAATAAAGGAAGCAAGCAGAGACAGCCCTCACCAATTCACCCCTACCTCTTCGAAGGAGCTAGGATATTTTACTCACAAGTCAAAAGTTTTTTTGCTTGATTCTGCATGTGAACTTTGATTCTCTGTGCAATCTACTAGTAGAGATCACTTGACCAAGTGTCAGAGGCCGGGAGTGTATATTTGATGATGATTTGACAGAAACTCAATTTCAATTTGCCAAACCCAACCTGAACCCAAATCAAACAAAACAAAAGTGAGTTTATAAACCCTCAGGGTTGTCACAGTTGTCCTCTGTGGTAACACCAATTCCTTGGGAACTTTGCTTCTCACACTGGGGTCACTTTAGGTCTTAGAAGCCAAGGATGTAAGTTTCTGCTCATAAACAGAAGGCTACCCAATGGCAAGCAGTGTGGCTCAGAAGGCCAGTGGCTCTTCCTTTGAGAATCCCTGACGAAACCACAAATGCCTTTCATCAGGAAAGTATTTCCTGGCTCTACTTCCCTTACAGGATGGGCCACATCTAGGTTCAGTTTAGATTGGTAAAATGGCCATCCACAGCCTCAGGCTAGCAGTGTAGCAAAGGCAGAGGGTAGGGGTCTTTCCCATTAGGGTTAGAAGTGACCTTGACTCCGTGAGGTAGGATTTTTAAGACGTTCTCATGGGTTGAGCTCAAGAAGTGCCTCTCTGTCCAGAACCAGGTATCAGGGTCAGTCTTCCCCAGTCCATTGGCACTGAGACTGATAAAGGAAGCTCCTGGAGGGAGAAGATAGTGGACAGGCAAAAACAACCTTCATCCACTTTACTTGAGCTCTAGTTTCGTGGTCATCTCTTCAGTTGTCCAACTTTCCAGGATTTTTGCACAATTGTTTCCTGTCCCCAGCTGGCTCTCCTCATCCTTTTGTTGTTTGGAAAACTTCTACTTATGCCTCAATACCTAAACGGCATCTCTTCTATGAAGCATCCCTTTTTGCTGCCCCTATGAAACTCCCATCTTCCCTCCTGTGTGCCCACTGAACATTTTGTAAACAAGACAGGAATTGAATTCTTAAGCAGAAGTCTGAACAAGCCATATCTCTTTGAAAATGCAAAACAGATGATGTGAGTTTAAATAAGATCAAACAACACGAAATCGACAAACACTTATTGAATATACACCACGCTCAAAGGTCTCCCCGCAGAAACTGGCTGAGTTATTTTGTGTGTGCATTTAGAATCACAGGCTTATCAGAGTTGGGGGTTTCTTAAAACTTATCAGATTGAACCACTTCCTTCTTCAGGCCAGGAAACTAAGGCTGAAGTAGCTTTCTTTCTAGCTCTAACAGTAACAGGATTGGCACCACGAAGGGAGAAAAAGGTTGGGTGGAAAATTATGGCCATGTAGCTTCAACTTCCTGCCAGAAATGTAGCGTCAGGATAAAGTGCGGGTAGAGGGGGAGTTATCTGCATTGCCCGTCGCTACTCCAGAGAAGAATCAATCTAAAACAACCAACTGGTCTCTCTCTCTCGCTCTCCCTCCAGCCATTGCAACTGTCATTCACCCTCTATCCTCCCGCCTGTCTGCTGATGTGTATATAGAAGCACACTATTTATGACTCACTGCATAGTGAGGAGACATAATAAATCTTGCTGGGAATTCAGAATGTGCAGATAGAATATGCACCAAGTGCATGGGAATTATGGGGACATAAAAGTGTTTTAAAGCAAAAGGATAAAGGTGCCCCTTGGGGGCAGACATCCTTTCTATTTTTACATCAATATCTGCATAGACATTCTCTTTGGAAACAGTCAGAATTGGCCAGAAATAGAACTGCATGAACTCTGTGCTATTCAAAATGGAAAGTGGAGATTTAGCTGGATCCCCGCCAGGTATACTCCGGCACAATCACGTAGGAAGAGTTCCATAAAACATTTTCAGGAAAGAATTCACAGTCCCCATCTGTCCCAGGGCCTCAACCACGTGTGCTTTTTGATCCTGTCTCTGCATTTCGGTTCCATCCAGGCTGAACCCACAGACTGCTCTCTCACCTGCTTCCCGACCCTGTAGATTGTGGAGCACAGCCCGGTCCGTGCAGAACGGCCTTGTGTGGCGGTGCTCTGATCCACAGCCTAGCATCCGGGTCCAGGACATCGCTGCTTTGTTCGAGCCTGTTTGATGAATGAAGAACGAGCTCCTGGGACTGTTCCAGGTAGCAGTGTGCTCGGTGGAACATGACTTGGCCCACGAGCCGGGGAGACTATCCAACTAGAAACCAGAACACAGTGCCCCAAAGGAAAGAACACGGAGCAATGCGATAACAAGACTGTCAGGGGAATGGAAACCTTGGGATATCGAAGCAAGGTTACTCTTTAAAAAAAATGAGGTGACCTCGGGGGCAAATCTGGGGTGATCACTCAGAGCAGGAAAAGAAGCAAAGGCAAACCGACTGTGAAGGAATTTGACATGTTTGAGGAAGAAACAAAAGGGTGGTAGGCTGGGGCACAGCTAGGCAGAGAAAGAGGCGAGCAGACTCCGGGTGTGCTGTGCCCCTAGAGGCACAGAGGGAGCGACAGTCCAGCTGCACTGCGTGTTCACGCCCAGTTTTTAACCTGGTCACCACTTTTTAAGAGCTTATTCTAACTTCTTTCTGGACAGTGGACTGGCCAGCCCTGGATGTAGCAGTCTGTGTGCCAGCCAGAAGATGTTCACCAGGGTCGGAGGTTATCTTTCTTTAGTTCATGATTTGGGGGCACATTTTTTTCTGCTTGTTTTTTATCTGCTGACTTCATTGCTAATGATGCAATAATATCTGGATTTTTTTTTTAAATATTGGGGATTCAATCCAGGGCCTTTGCACTGAGCTATATCCCTAGCTGTTCTTACTTTTTATTAAAATTTCGAGACAGGGAATCATTAATTTACTAAGTAGCCCAGTCCATCCTTGAACTTGCCGCCCTCCTGTCTCAGCCTCCCAAAGTGCTAAGATTGCAGGTGTGTGCCACCATGACTGACTAGCAATGTCTGGGTATTTGGTCTTACTTTCAAGGAATGTTGACAGCCACCAGCAGCCAGGACAGCCACTGAGTGGGTGGGACACACCCTGTGGACATCTGGCATTTAGACCTGATCCTCCAGAAATTTCCTTTCCAAATTCATTTAATAGCACACAGATCCAACTGGTTCTAAGACTTCCTTTGACACTTTTAACCTCAGAGAAGTCTAGAGATCCTCTACTGTAAGGCCAGTTGAAATCCAACAGTATGTCACAATTCTTTTGGAGGTCTCCACCCAATGTTCATGGTATCTAAAAGGCCCCTACCCTCTGGCTGTTTGGACCTCAAAGTTCTATCAGTTGGGTTTATTTGGGCTGGTCATTTTCATCACGAAGTTGAGCTGCAAATACACATTTGAGAACCCTGTTAACCTAGGTTTATAATCAGAAAAGCCAATTTGAATGTCTTTTACCACAGCCCATTGGTAGAAACTGGAGAGCTGGCATCTATGTGGACACCACACTTTGTAACTATTGAAATGGGGATGATGTTAAGCACAGCTAAATGTCCACTTGGCATCTGCTGTGTGTCACTTTCATAGAGTCACTTATTCACTGTTCGTGGTGACTTTAGGAATGTGCTGGGTGCCTGTGGCTACTGAGACCACTCAGCATCAAGTGGGTCACATGCACATGCGACATCTCTTTTTTCCCAGTTCTGGAGGACCAGGTCCAAATGCCAGATGTCCACAGGGTGTGCACTACCCACTCAGTGGCTGTCCTGGCTGCTGGTGGCTGTCAACATTCCTTGACGTGTCCCACGACTACTACACTGACCCCTGCGGCTCCATCACCTCTTTCTCTCTCTCTCTCTCTTTTTTTTTTATTTTTGTCAGTCTTAAATGTTCTTCAGTTTCTCTTCCATAAGGACAAAGGTCATTGGGTGTATGAGTCATTCAGATAATTAAGAATTTTTTTCAATGTTTATTTTGATTGGTGCATGTTTGCAGTACACAATGATCACATTCCCGTGGGGAATCCGTGCACATACATAACACACCTTAATTCTGTTTTCATCCCCTTTTCCTCTTCTCTCCCCCTCCTCCCTCCATGTCTTGCTTTCTTTCCCTTTTGCAAAAGATCTACCTAGCTGTTTCCTGTTATCTACCTTTTATTTTGTTCTCTATACTTTGGGTTTCTCATATAAGACTATGAGATATCTAAGCCTATGTGCCTGATTTATTTCGCTCAACATTATGGCCTCAGGTACACCCATTTTCCTACAAATGACTCAAATTTGTCTCTCTTTATGGCAGAGTAGTCCTCCCTGGTGTGCAGACACCATCTTTCCTTTATCCGTTCATCTGCTGATGGACGTATAGGTTGCTTCCAAGGTTTAGTTATTATGAATTGTGCTGCTATAGACATGGATAGGCGTGTATCACTCTAACATGATGTCTTTAACTCTTTCAGGCAGTGACTTAGAAGGGAATAGCTGGCTAGGTCAAATGAATTTCTGATTTTAGTTTTTTGAGGAATCTCCGTGCTGATTTCTATGATGGCTGTACTGGTTTACATCTCACCAACGGTGTAGAAGCATCTGGTTTCCCCTCAGCCTCGGCATCATTCGTTATTTTTTGATGTCTGGAAGCTGCCATTCTTTCAAAAGTGAAATAAATTTTAGTGTTGTTTTCATTTGCATTTCTTTACCAACTAGAGATGTCGAGCATTTTTTCATGCATGGACTGTGTTAGTTAATATCATTTCACAATAAGTTCACCTTTTGAGGTTCTGAGGACTCGATGTAGACATATCTTTTGGGGCTCACCATGTAGTGTGAGAGTGAGCTAGCCACTTGCATTGCTGGGTTTCTTTCTCCCTTGATTATGCAAACAACCAGGGTTAGAGCTGGGTTATCTGATGTCAGAGTTCCCACCTTTAAACTCTTTACGATATTGGCTAAGCTACAAATTCATTATGAGTATTAATACTAAGGAATATCAAATACCAATCATCCTGCCCGGCACATAGTAGAGCCTCACAGACTTGAATTTATATTCTTATTAATATGTCTATTATTAGTCAAAATTAGGACAACCTTATCTAACCAACCAAATTGCATGGTGACAGACCCAGCCAGGTCAAGATGGCTGGTATCTTCACTTACGTCAAAAACGTGTCTCATAAACAGAACTTCTGATTAAAGATTTATTTCTTACACTTAAATCCAGTGCTGAAAGTACAGAGCGTGCCATGCCGAGACTGTTCCAGCCCCGGGGGAGGACGTGATAGGAATTCTGATGCTGGGGTCCCCTGCTTACTCTGCAGGGATGCAGAAGAGTTGGCACAGTAAATATTCAACATGACATAATGTGAGTTTGTGCCAATTAAGAGGTACAGGATCAAACAGAGAAGAATAAGCAAATACCCCTCCTCCCTCAAAGCCTGCGTGAGTGAAAACAGGGACCTCTCCGGCTTTCTTACCACAGGGTTTAAAGATCCTGGGGAAGGAGCAATCACAGCTCTTATCCCCCATGCACTCCCAGACTGTTTTCTAGGTATTAGGTTCAGTCTCCCTTACACAGAGCTCGGCCCTGGACAATGTGGAAGGGCCTGTCCTCTTTGAGATGTTGACCTTTGTAGATCTTCTTTCTTGACCTATTAAATTCGTTGGACTAAGAAAGGACTTGAAGACTTCTAGAAACTTTGTCCAACTGTATCATCTATGTCTGGATATTTTCCAAAGTGTGATGGTGTTGGTCATGTTCTAACACCTTTGGAGTTAGGACCATCGCTGTCCCTTACAAAGGACTGAGTCCCTCAGTCACCACTGAAGTTGATGCATGTAGATCCTTGTGTCTGCCCCATCGATGTCTCTTACACTTTTTACCTTGATTGTCTCACTGTCTTGCTTTAAAATCTGCTCCCCTCCATGTCTTCCATGGAACCTGTCCAAGGGCATTGCCATGGCAGACTCACTGTGGCACCGAACCAAATCTGGGTGCTGGAGATTGAATGTTGGTTTAAGTTCCTGTGCTATTAAGTACTTGGTTAAGCTTCTCCAGGTTTTGCCCACTGGTCAACTATACTACTACTACTAATTTTAGCTCTGTCTATGTCACAGAGCTATTGCAGGTGTTACACACAGGAACAATTTACCTTATAAACTATAAAGCTCTGCATAATGATTTATTATATTATTTGCCAGAGAAACACATGAATACATTAGCTCTGACAAGTCGTTCTTGCAAACAAGCAAAAACAAAAAATTTATACAAACGGGGCAGTAATAAAACCCAAAAGACAAACAGATAATATATCTATTTCCCCAAAACCAGAAAATGTTATGACAAATTATCTAATCATTCAATAAGATTCTGCCTTAATCAATGTCTCTTTCTCCCTAGTCTTTGTACCCTGATATTTTTAGTTCCCTTATCTTTCCAAAGGATTCTTGTTTTATTAAACTATCACTTTTGGGGGAGGTGGGCCTCTGGCTTGAGTACAAGAATAGCTTTTGAAGGCGGGGTAGAATCCAAAGTTTGTTGGTTTAATGCATTGCTTGGAAAGCTTGCATATGAGCTAAGAATATTTTTTTTAAAGAGTTGAAAGAAATGTAAGGAATAATGACATTTTGCGACACATGGATATTGTTATGTGCTTCGAGTTTCAGTTGCCATAAGTAAAGTTCTGCTGTAGCCCACTCAAACCCTTTCATTGACTACGGTCTATGTTTTCATTTGGTCTGGAAAGGCAGGGTTAATAATTTTAAGGTCTATTCCTTGGCCTTCAAACCCCAAAATGCTTCATTTTTGGCTCTTCCCCCTCCTCCACAAGAAAAAACAGAACAAAACAAAACAAAAAACATCTTTCATCAAAGTCATTTCATTTCAACATTAACCCATACACTGGACATGCAGTTAATTCCAGACTTGTAATAGTGAGGTGAATAAGATATGACCCTTGTCCTCTAAGACCTGCATCTACAGAAAGGGACAAGGAAACAGAGGGACATCTGGCCTGGGAATGCTGGAGGCAGGAGAAGGTGGTGGGGCTGCGAGACTGATCCAGGGCCCAGTGGTGCAGTCTCCTGCCTCCTACCCACCAGTGCCTTCCTCTTCCTCCCTCCAGGACACTGGCCTGTAGGCACAACGGGCACCCACATCAAGGCCAGTGAGTTCCGGAGCTACCTGTCATGCATTAGGGACAAGGTATAAAAGGAACAGCTGCTGAAGGCAACCCTACCTTCCTAATGATGTGAACACCTTCTAAGTTTGGATGTAGCTTCCTAGGACTGACCCTGTCCATGGGGCTCTCCAGGAGTGGGTTTGAAGGTGAGAGTTGGAGATTCCCCAACATCTGGCTCTGCAGCTGCACAGCTCCTCTTTCTGCACTCATCTTCTGTGTGATTCCTGGAGGATAACGGTCCTGCAAGCATCTCCAGCCTCTTCTTCTTCAGAGCGTCTCCTCTGCCCTTCCCATAAGTGGTCTTTGTGCAGACCCTAACCTTGTGGGTGAGTACTCAAGTGCCTCCCCATCACTTCGCAAGAAGATGGCCTAGGGCATCCTAGGGCGGGGCCAAGGATGAAGCAGGTAAGGCATTCATCTCAGTCACTGCTGAAGGAGGCACCCAGAACTCAGTAAACAATGCTAGAAAGCACTGCTTAGATCAAAACCAGTGCACAAAGCCAGTAATAAAGGGGAGACGGAGTCAGTACCAGCACTGTGCTGAGCTATATTGGAGTTGTAGGCACAAGTCAAGAAGCAGAGACTTGAAAACACCTAACAGTCTTTTCTAAATGGTTAATTGCAGGGAAATCACAGATGGAGTTCCCTCTTGCAGTTGGTTCAGCGCAGGGTCGTGGAAGAAGACTTGGATTCAAGTAGAGCAATCGAAGCTCTCCCTTGGGCCGCATCCTGCATTACTATGTGGCTTCGGCAACCTCAGCCCTTCCCAGAGCCTCAGTTTTCACTTTGTAAAGGAAAAAAGATGAGTCCAATGACGTCATGGACTTCGCCTGCCTTTGTCTAGTAGATCTCACATGGAGTTGAGCTCTAAACACAGAGGACGAGTACGGGTCCTGCTTCACAACCTAGCCAGAGTGAGTGAGGAGCGGTGGTGCACAAGCCCTTTGAAAGTCTGGGTGAGACAGGGAGGGAGTGGGGACAGCCTGGAAATCATTTCAGTCACCGGGACGTGAGCTCATCATTTCCAGACATGCAGTTGCTGAGAGTATTTAGTCTGTGTTGATGGGGAGGCAGCCCCTGAGCAGCTGCGGGGTTCACAGAAGTTTCCCAATGGGGAGCCATCAACTCCCCTGGGTATTGAAGGCATTGTGTACAGAGGGCTTGTAACATCCTGTTTCGGGCTGCCATCCACACCCAGCACCCAGCTGGCAAGCCTTGGCCCATGGAAACAAGTGCCTTGAAAGAGAAACTCTTCAGTTTATGGTGGGTATATGTTGAAACAGGACACCCTGGTCTCCGATGAGGCCTCTGGGCATAGTCTGCAGTTTCAATCCCAGATAAGAATACTCAGGGACAAACACAGACAAACTGTACCTATTTTTGTTACCTAAGGATATTGACTTTACTATATGAAAAGTGTGCTTTCAAATCCGCCTTCCTTTCTTGAATTCAAGTTCCTCAAGGGCAAGAAGCAAACATAACGTTTCTAGAGTCTCTTTGCTTATTGTAAACCCTGGAATAAGACCTGCTAATATATACTGAATCTATGTCATTTGAAATGTATTTGAACACATGTCATCCCAGAGGGTAAGGAACCTTGGAAATCCAATAATTCATCCAACATCTTTTTCTACCAAAAGGAATGAGAAGTTAGATTTTCATTGCAGCTTTGGAGAAGAAAGGAAACTGCAGAACTGTGTAGAGGGTGTCTCAGTTTAGGACCTTCATTTGTTCCACAATGCTGGAAAAGAGGGTGTTTGTGTGGGACACATGACTGTATGCTCGTCACCTGATGCAGAGTTCACAAGCCAAAACAAAATTTTGCCAAATGCTTCTGTCTGCAAACCAAATTGTCTGCAAACCAAAATGCACCATCCTTTGCTTGTGAGTTCTCAATTCTGAGCCTTTGAGAAAACAGACACTAGAAATCACCTGGATTTAGGTAGAAAATACCCCTTGCTTGAAACTTCAGCTGAAGATGGGCTTGAAAAGATTCAGAAATATCAAAGCAAGGACTAACTTGCCTTTCCACTGCATGTGCGTGTTTGGACAGACAAACACAGGACAGTCTTCTCACTGCAGTGCTACAGGCGGCCCGAGCCGCAGGGCAGCCTTAGGCAAGTGATTAAACTCCTCTGGGTCTGCTTCTTATTCAATAAAATCAGAAGCATCATGCTTTATATTTCATAATTCTGCAATTGCACATTCATAAAATTTAGTAGGAAGTAGCTCAAAGGTCGGAAAGATGTATGGCTCATTTTGAAATACGAGCCCTTATGAGGGAGCAATTGAACACTAACTAAAAATGCTTGACACATTCTCTTTCTTTCTTAAGGCTTCTCCCTGGTGCAGCTTTCTTCCAGCAGAGTGGGCGAGGAGAGAGGGAGAGGCCAAAAGAGGCTCCTGGGCCTCACTGCAAGAGCCAGAGGCAAAAGGAACTACGCTTTCCTTGGAAACAAACTGGTGAGTTTCCCAAACAAAGCAATTTGCTAAATTATGCAACATGTCTTTCTCTTCCAATCTCCCCATTGTGGTTTAAGTGACTCATAATTTTCGCTTCACCTTCTCCTAGTTTCCCTTTGAAGCTAATTGCTTTAAATTTGGAATAGTAAATTTCTATTCTTTGGGTTGTCCCTGAAAAGGACTTTTAGTCTGAAGCTTTGTTTCCCAGCCTGTGGTCTACTGGGAGGTGGCAGAACCTTTGGGAGGTGGGGCATAGTGGATGGTAGGGAGGTCATTGAAAATGCACCCTTAAAGAGGATATTGGGACCCCGGTCTCTTCCTGTGCTGCTTTTTCCTTCCCGGTGAACAGGAAGTCAACAGTTTGCTATACCATCTGCTCTTCCATGATGTTCTTCCTGCCACAGACACACAAGCAACAGGGTCAACCAAACTGGGACTAAACCTCTGACACCGTGAGCCAAATAAAGCTTTCTACCTTACCAGTTCTTTAGCTCAGGTATTTTGTCACAATGCTGGAAGACTGTCTAACATAAACTGTAAACTTGCTTTTAGATCAGGGTTCTGAACTCAGATCTGCCACTTTCTGTGTGGTACACGGCAAATTATTTAAAGTATTTAAACCTTAGTTTTGTTAGAATTTCCCTTCATTAGAAGAGATGACAAATAATTTAATTTTGTATTAAAAAATTTGAACCTGTTAAAAGCAGATTTCTTTACTCTTAAAAGTGTTCCACTAAGGATCAGCACGAAGTTTACATGCTTGAAGATGGTTTTTTGTTCCTCCCATTCTTGTGTGTATGTGCTCATTCCAATTTTTACCTTTCTTGAAATTTAGCCCGTTTTATTTTTGTTCAATTTCAAAAGCAACATTGCCCGACAGATCCACATAGGAAGAAGATTTGGCTGATAGCAACTATTTTTCTACCTGTTGCTGATAATTAGCAATGTATTGGACATGCTTGTTTGGAAGGAAAAGTTATATGGGTGTGTTTTATCTCGTACAGAATAGGAACATAGCTGCAAAGACATCAAATATTGGGCTTACTTGCTGGAGGAAACAGTAACAATGACTATTAAAAAAAAATAAAAGATAAACATGTAAATAGCTTCTGGGAAAAGAAAATTGCAAAAAAACAAAACCAAAAACCAAAAACAAGCAAACAAATTCCCTATAACCTGGTATGCTTGAAAAAGAACCAATTAGCATACTTTGAAATGAAAGCCGTTCCCAAATGACACCTTCCGGAAACCTCACCCCTGCCTTTATCTCGAAGCCCACATCAGGGAAAGCAGCCCAGGGAACTCAGGTTTAGCATAACACGGGCCGTGGCCTTTCCTGCCAGCCCAGGGTGCTCTGCAGCTGGTGACAGTGACAAGGCCGTGTTTGGGGTCCCTGGGAAGACCAGCACCTGCATTTCTGTGAGTGTGCAAGAAGGCATCTCAGGCCTGTCCCACGTGACAGGATGAGGAGGCTGCGTGGACATCGGCAGAAGGAAATGGTCATAGGAATCGTGTGCCTGCGTGGCTCTGTCTGTGGCTGACATCGCTGGCCAGAAGGAAGAAAATGAGAATCCAGCAAGAATCCTTTCCCTGTTGTTAACAGACCCACAAAAGAGCCTGAGCGCAGGGTGTGGTGGTGCACACCTTTAATACCAGCACTCTGGGAGGCTGAGGCAGGAGGATTAAAAGTTTAAGCCCATTTTGAGCCACCTAGTGATTTACTGATGCTTGGTATCAATATTAAAGAATTAAACACATAAGGGTTAAGAACATCGCTCAGTACAAAGGCCCTGGAGAAAATAAAAAGCTGACAGTTGATGTTGGGATCAGGGTGGCCTGTGGAATTTCTTCCAATCTCTCAACATCTCAGAAGGCAAATTCCTCCTTCCTAGGGAGCAGCGAGGTTATCAGTGCTCGTCTGCTCCAGGGATGGGATGGCTCAGCCCAGAGAGCATATTTCTGCAGCAGAGGGGCCAGCTGTGCATGAAAGGCATCCTGCAATACCCACTTGCTGCTGGCCTTTGTTTGCCTGCACACTCTGTGCTTTGGGGAAGAAGGGAACTCGGAGAATCAAGGATCACCGTGACACACTCAGTTACAGAGGAACTATGTTATAGGTAGAATTGCACCAAATCATTTAAACTGTGATATTCAAATTGGAGAATGTATAGCAGCAAAAATGTTCAAACACCTCCCGGGATGAAAAACTAGGTGATTTTCAGTTTATAGATTCTCAGATCCATAATATTCATAAGCACTATGCTAAACTTGATGTGCCCAAAACAATCTTACTACGTTTTTCTAGCACTCTTCGTTGTTTACAGTTTAGATCTAGAATGTCCCTCAAAACTCTCACGAATTCAGAGGTGAGACTTTTGGAAAGTGACTGAATCAGAGGGATTCCCTACTCAGTAGTGGATTTATCCACAGATGAGTCCATAGCTGAATGTGATGTTAGGATGTGTGTGTTTGGAAGAACTGGTCACTGGGGGTGTGACCTGGAAGGGTTTATCTCACTCCATACCTTCTCTCCTCTCTCTTTGCTTCCCACCCACTGTATCATGAGCAACTTCCCTCTAGCTGGTTCTTCCACTATACCTGGTTTGCATTTTAGCCCAGCAACCATGGACTAAATCTTCTGAAACCATGAGCCAAAATAAACCTTCTTGCCGTGAAGTTGGAGGAATCAGGCACTGTGTGGCGCATTGGTCCAAAGTGAAAAAAGTACCAGCCTTATAAGGATAGGTTGGAAATGCCTCTCTGAAGGAAGCATCCTTTTACAGGAAAGCAAAGAGAGCAGAAAGAAATACCAAAGCCTTCATGAGTTTAAATAACAAACTAGTGACGTCTTAATGACGCCCTCATTTCTCTGTCAATGTGTCTTTGTCTCTGTCTCTCATGTGACAAAGAGAATTCAGAAGTGTGTGTTGATAGCAATAAATATTGACCTACCTGAATTTTCAAAAACATAGTCAAATTAAATGAAGACAAATTTCCACATAGATGCATGGCAGACATGCCACATTTACTCCATAAGCTAATACTATAGATCCAAAGGTTTCATTAAAATCTATATATAGATGCCAGGTGTGGTGGCACATGCCTTTAATTCCAGCTCTTGGGAGGCTGAGGTAGGAGGAGAGTTGTGAGTTCAAGGCTGGCTTGGGCTACAGTGCAACCCTGCCTCAAAAAACTAGGGCCGGGGTTTGGTTCAGTGACTGAAGCGCCTGTCTGGCAGGCGTGAGGTTGTGAGTTCGAACTCCAGTGCTGCAAAAACAAAAACAAAAACAAAAAAAAAAAAAAAGAAAAAAGAAAAAAATCTATTTATATTTTCACAATCTATAAAAATATATGTATTCAAGTGCTTCGTAATAGATAAAGTGTAGTGTGCAGAACTTGTGGAGCTTATGAGGAACACTTTACAGACAGATTTTAAATTTGTGAAAATACACATAGTGGCCATCCTCTGTGGCCTGCACTCGGGGTCATGCCCTATGCACTCATCTCAGACAGGGAATCAGATTAGCTTTGTGATACACAGTGTGTGGTAGCAGTGACAGCATAGCTTTTTTTTCCATTTCTCTGATACTTAGGATTGAACCCAGAGCCTTCACATTGAGCTACATCTTCGGTCCTTTTGGTTTTTTGCTTTGTGATACTCTTGCTAAATCACCCAGATGGGGCCTGAACTTGGAATCCTCCTGCTTCAACTTCCCAGAATGCTGAGATCACAGGCATGGGCCCCCACCATGCTTAGCTGGCAGTGGGTTACTTTTAAGTCCAGACCAGAATTGGCATTGTGGGTTTCTCTTTGCACTCCTGGCCCAGTTGATAACATTGACACTAAGAGCCCATTGTTTTAGGGTTTGGGTGTCTTGCATCATACATGGGACTGTGGAGCTGCCTTCCGGGTGGCAGGGACAGGTGGAGGAGCCCAAGTCCAGATCACACTGAGCAAAGTTTAAGGGAGGAAGATGCCCATCAGGCCCAGTGGTGGGGGGGAGCAGTAGGGTTGGAAAACCAGGATGTTTGCTTGTGATGCAGTGAGAGAAGCCTCAGGGAGGGGCGAAGGGAGAGGAGCATCAGTTTGTCCCCATAGCAACCCAGAGGGAAGTGCAGAGAGCCTAGGGGTGGGGTTCTTCGGCCCTAACGTCAGGCCTCGAGTCTATGCTCAGAGAAGCAAAGCAAAAGCCCAAGTAGACCTCACTCTGTGAGGACCTGACAGCCAGCGCTTCTGTGACAAGTCACACTCTGCCTTACCAGCATCTTGGCATCACAGCTGGGATTCTTCACCACAGTCAGTCGTAGTGTTGTGCGGAAGCCAGGTTTTCAGGGTAGGTGAGGTGGGAGGCCCTGCACTGCCCCAGTGTCTGCTGCTTGAGGTCAGGCTGACCTGCCACCTGCTTTGAATCAATTCTACTCTTCTCATCAGAACCAAGTCTTAGACCCAAAGATGAGACCTAGAGAATCCATTCACCATTCACAAAATTAACATCGACAGAAGTTACTCAGAAAATCGTCGAGTTCTTTTGTTAAGCAACTTAGTTCAAGACAAATACTCCATCAGATATTGGACCGTGTGATGGTTTGGTTTCCTTTGCACTAGGTAACTGCATTCATGTCTTTGTAAAACAGAACAGATCCCTGGTTTCATTGCAATACTCATTATCAATTCTAATTAAATTAGCAGTGAGTTGACTGGCATGCTATGGATTCTCATTACCAGGACATTTTTCACCACCATTTTGTGAGTCAGGAAGGACTTTCTATTTTATGGATGTGGAAATGCGACTCAGGAACAAGGGTGTATGGTACTATAGGTTGTGCACTGCACAATACCACCTTTCTTGTATTAGTGACCGATTGCCCAGAGCCACACTGACTCTGGCTGAAACGTCTGAGCCCATCCTGACCTTTAATCAGAGCCCTTCCTCTGTTCACAGAATCAGATGTCCTTTTGCTGGATTCTGTTTCATGCACATGTGCTTTTTATTGGAAAGGGTAAAGAGCCCAGGGGTTCACAGGAAAACAACCGAACTTCTGCAAACTCTTCCCTGGCAACTTCATAGAAGAAAGGAGAGTGACAGAGAAGACAGCACCGAGGGGGGGTGGAACGGGGCAGTACAGAGCCACAGAGTCCTGGGGAGCTCAAAGGGAGGATTTAACACTGGAAATCGGAAAGAAACCCCTGGAGCCCAAAAGAAGAATTTTCCTAACAGCTGCCTGGTCACTGAGGCCCTCCGGGCATGGAATGTCTTTCTCTAGTGCTGGATTTCACCCGGGACATTTGTTTCAGGCCATCTCTGGTAAAAAAAAAAAAAAAAAAAAGACCCCACACTTGTGCCCCAGTGACTGAGAGGACTGAGTACGGCAGCTGCGAGGTGACACGTGGGCCTTGGCTTTCTGCTTTCCAGTTGCATCTGCAGGACACAAGCAGAATGTTCATCTTAGGGAGTGGGTACGTGCACCTTGCCTATCTATCGTGTTTGCCTCTGTTTCCCTCTCCTTCCCTTCCCTGCCCCATTCCTTGGCCTCTGGGTCCTCTTTCCATTTGCAAAATATCTGAAGGTACTAAAGACAGCATGCCGTGTTGCAGGAAGCACAACTCATAATAATCAGGGCTGGGCCCGGCATGGAAGGGTTGTGCCAAGGGGCTTCTCTTGATAGCGCCCAAGTCCACAGGCAGCGCTGGCTGGGTCTGCCTTTTTCCCCAAGGCCATCGGCTCTTTCTCCTGCGGTCTCTGGCGACCGGGCACCTGGCCCTCACGGGACTTGGTGGCCTTGTGGTAGCACCCCGTGGACTTCCTGGGAACGTATTCACAGCAGAAAGACACCTCCAGTCTTGTAGAGCACGTGGCCACCATCTGCAGCCATCGACACTCCTGGCATTAGCAGGATTAAGTAGGATGATTTTTGACTTGTGAGAGGACACGAATGATTATAAAGGTTCTTTGATTCTTAGCGAAGCATTGCTGTGTTTCTCTCCAACTGCCACCCCGACCCCAGGTTCCCTGCACAGAGGTTTACAGTAAACAGGGATTAGCTGCAGCTGACCCAGGGTGACTGGCAGATGGTTTTCATTAACTGCGTCTTAAAGAGAAAGGATTTAAGAGGCGCTCAAAGGCGATTTACATGCAGCAGACTTTACATTCACACACCAAGGACTCAGACTTGAGCTGCTACTGCTGCTGCTTGGCCTGGCTTCTGTGGCTTCTGGGTTCTTTCTCCCATATTTTTCTGTGTTTAAAAAATAAATAAATAAAATAAAATAAAAACAACTTCGCTGGATGAATGCATAAGTTTCTCTCATTTCACTCACCCATGTCCAAGGATAAGACCCCACTATCCCAAATGACCTGCATCTCCACCCCGTCCCTCAGCCTCTCGGTCCTTTTTCCATTTGCAAAATATCTAAAGGCGCTAAAGTCGGCATCCCGTGTTGCAGGGAGCACACTCATAATAATCAGGGCTGGGCCTGGCATGGAAGGGCTGTGCCAAGGGGCTTCTCTTGATAGTTTCCTGAAGTTTCACAGAATCTGCTTTGCAGATAAAGAACTGTAGTTTTGGATATTGAATGCTTAGGAAGCTCCGAATCCCCGCACTACTCCTGTTAGGCTTCCAAAAGGCTAAATATCTTCCAAAAAGGTCCTTTGTTCAGTGAGGGGCTCCTGGAAGGAGCCTGGATCCCAAGGGCTCTAAATTAATCAGTGGATTAATTCCTTGATGAGATTGTAACTTGATAGCTTTATTTTTTTTTTTTTTTTTTTTTTTTTGCGGCACCGGGGATTGAACTCACAGCCTTGCGCCTGCCAGGGCAGGCGCTTAAGCCACTGAGCCAAACTCCCGGCCCTGGTTTTCTGAGGCAGGGTCGCACTATGTAGCTCAGGTCGGCCTTGTGCTCGCGTTTTAGCCCAAGCCGGCCTCGAACTCACAACGCTCCGCCTACCTCAGCCTCCCGAGTGCTGGGATTAAAGGCGTGCGCCACCACGCCTGGCTTTTGATAGCTTTATTAATAAATGATGAGGATTTAGTTGGGGGCTAGAAGGGCTGATCAAAATATACTGTGGATGTTTATACTTAAAATTTTATTGCAATGAAAGACACATTGGCGTGAATCCTCCTAAAAATCCTCCCCCTCAAGTCAAATACAGTTATTCCATCATTCTTGCTACTTTCTAAAAACAACTCTAGATATTCTCTTTCCTATCTTTTCGTAACTGTCTCCATGTCCTGAATTAATGCAAAAACATTTGTGGCAATTTCTGTCAAACAAAAACATGACATTGTGTCCTTGTTTACCTTATTCACTGAATATGGCACTATGAGACTTCTGGATCTTACTCAAAGTCAAAATGCCCATGAAAGGGAAATGTTTTTGAATCTGTTCAAGACATGGGGGCAGCCAGGACAGCACAACTAGAGACACTCAGGAAAGAGTTCTCCAGAGCTGCTGCAGATAGAGGCAAAGATGGTGAGATAAGTGTGTACATAGTGGTGGGTAGGATTCTGAGGGAGGTTTATGGTAGTGTGTCTTTTGTATAGTAAGTATTTTTAATTTAATCTTTCATTGTACTGTTTAATCATATGTGATCACTGGCCACATTTTCTCTGACTTCTTCCCTGTGTCTCTGCTTCCTGGTTGCCATAAGGAGAGCAGTTTTCATAACTGCACGTTTCTGCTGTGATGTTCTGCTTCAGCTTAGGCTCACAGCAAAGCAATCAGCTGACTATGGACGGAAACATCTGAAACCGTGAGCCAAAATAAACCTTTCCTCTTTTAAGGTGATTTTCCCAGGTATTTGATTACAGCGATCAAAAGCTAGCATAGCTTCCCTCCCCATCCTCCACACAAAGCCAAGAGGTAGGGGTTCTTGTACCTGCTTTACTCTATGGAGAAATAAGGCAGAGAGTTACTAGCTGCTATCCTGGATTATGTTCCCAAGCACTACTCTACTGTATCCCAAAATCATGGCATAAAAATTCTGGAAGAAGCCCTGGAACTCAAGGCTCAGGAACAACCTGAACAAGGATCTGCAGCAACTAGGAAGCTCATCACCTTCTTCATGATCTCCAGGGAACCTGCCCAGGGGCCGCATATCAGTATCTGAGCAGACAGTCGGAGAACAAGTCCTGACTTAAGTAGTTTGTGCTTGTTCATCTTTACTTTTTAAAACTAATATCTTCAATCCTATGATTACCTCAATTTACAATGAATTTGAAATGTAGAGAAGGTAAAAATGGCCCAGGGGTGGATGTAAAGCAAGTGGAAGGCAGATTCTAGATTTAACCCAGGAATCTGAACTCAAAGACATGTTTATTGGTATGACACTGTGTATAAGGAGAGGGTCAACAGAATGACATCCAGGAAAGGTGTCTCTGCCCCAGGATCTGACTGGGAGTAGAGGCAAAGGTTGGACTTCTCCACAATTTACATGAAATGTACATGTTACATGATTAGAATGTCTCCCACTAGGGGTATTTCCCATGAAACAGATGTCATTCAGGATGGACGTAGTGGTGCATACCTGTAACCCCAGTATTCTGGGAGGCTAAGGCAAGAAGGTTCAAGTTCCAGCTCAACTTCATTGCTTAGAGAGACCCTGCAAACCAAGAAACACTGGCAGCCATCAGAAGCTATGGGAGGAAAGGGAGGGAGGGAAGACTTTAGGGTATCTTGGGGGTGCCTGGTCCTATTGGCATCTTGATTTTGAGCATCTGGGCTTCAGAACTGTTGTGGTCAATGTTCCCATTGCTGGACACAATTCCTGCCACCCACAGTTTAAAAGAGGAGAGGCTCATGGTTTTAGGGGATTCAGTCTATGGTTGTCTGCTCCAAGGCAGGAACCTTATGGTTGAAGGATATGGAAGAGCAAAGCTGCTCAGTTCATGGAGGCTTAAAAGCAGAGCAGGGAAACAGTGCCAGAGAGGAAAGGGCAGGGACCAGATATAGACCCCAAGTCCATATTCCATAATCACCCAGACACACCCATAGTGGGCCTCACCAATCCTCTGGACAGCTCTCAAGCCAATCAAGCTGACACAGTCCAGCTTTACTGTCATGAGAACATTAGAGATTAAGTTTCTGGTCCTTAAGTAAAGAAGAGGTGATACAACTGTTCCAGTACACTTAAGACATAGGTATGAAGTCTTAGGACGTGGAGAAGTAATGATTAAGACCAATTCTAAGGTGTCCTTATAGGAAGAGGAAGGGACTTCAGAGAGCACAGAGCAAAAACCATGAGCATAAGGACAGCAAGAAGGTGATTATCTGTCATCTTAGAAAAGAAGTCTCATCAGAAACCAGAATTCAGCCAGGTGTGGTGTCGTGCACCTGTAATCCAAGCACTTGGGGAGGCTGAGGCAGGATACTTGCAAGTTGAAGCCCTGCTTAGGCATTTTAGCAACTTAGTAAGAGTCTGTGTCAGAATAAAAAGTAAGATAAATAATAAACAGAAAGGGCTGGAGATGCAGCTCAGTGCAAAGGCTCTGGGTTCAATTCCTAATGCCACACACATACACATGCACAATGAAAACAATGAAAAACAAAAAACAAAACAAATATATTTCCTTTTTCTCCAGGGATTTTTAGCCCTAGATCTGAAACTCCCAGTCTCCAGAACTGCAAGAAATGAAAGTTTCTTGCCTCAGTTACTCAGAGCACAGTAATTTTTTTTTCTAAATGACTGACCAAGGTGACTAACGCAGGATTGGGACCCCACGACAGACAGGTACCTGACGTGGCCTGCCTCTCAGCTCTCTGGTGCACTGGTGGTGGCGTGGAAATGGAAGGGCCTGGGAGATGGCACAAGGGAGGACGCTCCCACAATGGGCAGCAAGAATGGGGGGACACCAGGAGCACTGTGGAGGTGAAGCTCTCAGCGATGGCTGGCGCCCTTTGCCTCCATGGAGACCCTCTCACCCCGATCTCATCTCCGCAGACTCTGATTGTGCTACAGGTTCTTTGATGCTTTTTTGCTCTGAATGCTTGCTTTTGCACAGTTGCAGCTAGGCAAGGAAGTCAGGTGACAACAGTGCTCTAGGTAAGCATTCAGGAAGGCAAGAAAAAAAAAAAGACCAAATACAAAAGAATTTGCCAGTGAATGGGGGTGGGGTAGGGCAGGTATTAATGAGCTAAACAAACTCAAAGGGCTGTTCTACTGTATATCTTACTCCCATGTCAGCTTTGCTACAGAAATCACTTCTCATAAGGGGACGTGATAGATCTGGAAGAAACTTTCACAAAAAGATAGTTAAATTCTTGACCCTTTTTATCAACCAAAGAGGTAACACGAGGGACATTTCTCCTCATCTCAGCATGACAGTTTTGTTGTTGTTCCCTCCCCATCATACTCACTTAATTAAGATTATTATTCTGAAGGACCTCGCAGGGTCTGTTGTCTTTGGTATGCTTGATGGACACTATCTTCTTTAATTCTATCCCATCACTGTACCACCTTGAGTGCCTCCTGGGGCTCTCATTTATGTGAGCTCTCTTTTATTTATTTATTTATTTATTTATTTCATTTTTACCATTAAGTTTCTCCAGGGAACAGGCAGTTCTGATACTTCTTTTCCTTCTGCTACAACGAAATACTATTTATTCTTTAGATTTATAAGCCAAACCCTTTTGCAATAAAGTTACTTCAGGGCACAAGCACACAGAAGGTTAAAAGCTTTAGGTCAAATACACAGCACTATAAAAATAAACAGCGAAAGTCCACTGCAGAAATATTATTTAAAGCTAAGCAGCAACTTCAACATAGTGGCCCTTTTATTCATGGAGGTCATTCGAAAAGATACAAAGATGAATAGATCTCATAGATCTCATCAGTTGTTTAATTAGGGAATTGAGAAAGAAAAATTACCTACCCCTCAGAATTTGCTTCAAAATTTTAGTTAAGCCAGACCCGAACCAACGGGAGTGTTAATTAGCATTTCTCAAAACAGAGCCACAAGGGAAAATTCACACATCCCAGCAAGGCAGGAACAAACATTGCTCCATGCTATCTTAGGCAGGTATTTGGAAAAGCTACAGGGATGTTGGCTGAAACAGTCAATTGGGAAATCTGTGAAATCTATCTTGGCCCTTCAGGTAAGATAAGCTCTCTTTCTTTGTGTGTTTTCTCTTCCCTGTGTTGACTTTGTCACAACATTCGTGATTTGGTTGGATCTTTGCTTACATATCTGTATCCTGCACCAGCCTGAGTTCCTGCAGAAGGGACTTGTCTGTATTGCGTCTCCACTCTGTGCTTGGCATGCGGAACCCTCCATAAATGTGTATTATAAACCTGGATGTGGGCACCTTTCCACCTGAGATGCTTTCTGCAAAGCTAAAATTATTAGCTAGGATGTTTGTGTTTCAACAGGCTGTGAAGCTTTGAAAACAGGAGCCAGCCCCGGAGGACACAGGCGGCCAAAAGCATGGCTTGTTTGCATTTTAGCTTCAGCAAGTCTCAGTGCTGAGCTCACAAGAGTTTAAAGAGAAAACACAGAGCTGGAGCTGGGAATGTTCCAGAGGGAATCGTAGGGCATCAGGTCAATCTGAATCATCATTTCACCACTCTGGGCCCAAATCTTATCACAGCCTGCATCTCAGCTTTCCCACCTTGCCCTGAATAATTTGTTAGATCCAGGATAGCCCTTCAACACAGAATCTTCACTGGTCCCTGCTGCATGGTGCAATTGTCAGAATATTCGTTTCTGGAATGGAGAACTTATCCAACTGCTTGTGGTGGTCTTCACAGCTGTGGAGGCCCAAAGCTCAGGCATCAGCTTAGCTTTACCTTTTCTGCCAGTGACCTTGGTTAGGTCACTCTGTGCTTCAGATACTCATGTGGACAACAAGAATAATTTAACTGCTCTCACAATGTTGTAGGCATACAATGGACTGATGGATTAGATCAATGCCCATAGAATTATTGTTACTATGATAGGACCATAATGTGATCATTGTAAAACTACCTGGAGATGTGATCAAATGTGCAATCATGTGAAGAAACTTAACACGTGGCACCACTGTTCCTATTTTGCATGGTCTCAGTTAAGAGAGAAATGGTCCGTGAGCTGGAGCCGCGGACACAGGTCTCCCCTGGTGTAACTCACTGACTCTTCCCCTTTCCCGTGTCATTTCTGCCTCTCTGAGGCCTGCGCGCCACAGCTCCTGAGTGCTGGTTCTCGGTGGGTGACAAGCCTACGCCTGTTCCTTGGCGGAACCAACCGCCCACAGTGTGACTCAGTTATCCAGCTGCGTCTTATAAATCTCCCACTTGTCTCACCCAACGCCACATGAGAAAGGCTTTGGTGAACTTTGTTGCGAGAGCGAACTTTGCAGCAAATCATGGAAGGTGAGCACACCCGGGCTCCAGGGCAGCAAGAAAACGTGACCGTCGCTGTATGGGCTCTGTGACTCTTCGTGTTTTCATAGAGATGATGAGGACATCGTGTCCATGAGCCATACCTACCAGCAGCGCAGTTCTGACATTTTAAGGTGTCGTCATCGGGTTATTCCTTCATTCCAGACCAGGACTGTCCAATTAGGACCCCTGCAAGGATGCCTGGGTTTAACTCTCCAATGCAGGAGCAGTGGTCATGCATGATGCTGCAGCAACTGAAATCTACAGCTAAGGAATTGAAGCTTTAATTTGATTAAAGTAACTGCAAGACATCTTACAGGTCATGTTGAATTTGAATATAGATAGATAGATAGATAGATAGATAGATCGATCGATCTCGACCAGAGGGTCAGGAGATTTGTGCATCAGGACCTGGGAGTTCGTTTGATTCATCAGTATGGCTGTGCTCAAGGCCCACATATTTGTTCAAACATTTTTCTGGTTGTTTCTGTGACTGGTTTTAGATAAGACCAACATTTAAAGCAGCAGATGCTGAGGAAAGTATCTTCCCTCTATAGTGTGGATGAGAGTTCCTCCAATCAGCTGAATCTTGGGCAGATAAATGCCTCATCCCAGGAGTGTCAGGGGCCAAGGCCAGCACGCTGCCTTCAGACTGCACCTGCCCTTCGCTCCTAGGTCTCCAGCTTGCTGGACTCTTCGCATATTTTGGAATTATCCAGCTACATAATCGCATGAGACAATTCCACAAAATAAATCTCTTTCTCTACATGTGTAATCACACATGTGTATTTATATATATATTTGAATTAATTAAATTTACTGGTTCACTTTAGGTATACATCATGATCACATTCATCATAGGGAATTTGATCTACACACAATACATCTTGATTCTTATTTTCTCCATTCCCTTATGCTTATATTATTGCTCTTTATATTTATATTTTTATATTTACACAGAGATGTCCTAACGGTTTGTTCTCTAGATGTCTTAGCTACTTCTTCATCACTAAGACACTATACCCACCACTCACAATTTAAGGGAAGGTTCCTTTTGTCTCATGATCTCATTCTGGGGTATGAGGCCACAAGGAAGGAACATCACAGTGGAAGGTCGTGTTGGAAAAAATTGCTCTCCTCATGGTGGCCAGGAAGCAGAGAGGAGGGAGGAGCTGGGGATAAGAACACATCCTTCCTGGTCTCATCCCAGTGACTTCCTTCATCCAGGCCCCGCCCCCTACAGCACAGTCAGCCCTGACCTCATCCACGATGGATCCACTGATGAACACAGCACCCCGTGACCCATCCCCTACCACACAGGAACACCAGGGAAGCCTGTGTAATGCAGACCACAGGGAAATGATGGTCAGCAGCCTTCAGCAGCTAGATAAGTCCAGGGCAAGAATCATTCCTAGAGCCACTGAGAAAGGGACACTGCCCACACTTTGATTTCAGGCTTCTGGCCTTTGGGACATTGACTAAACAGACAGCTGGAGTGTTAAGCTTCTGGTCACTTCTTCCAGTGGCCACAGGGGACTGATACACAAAAGCAGGGGTTGAAGAGGAATGAGACATAACCTTTGACACCTAGCTGAGGACAGAGGTGCTCACGGCCTGAGAGGCAGGACAGGAATCCCAAGGGGATCAGACACTGTGCAGGGGGTGAGGGCAGAGCACCCATGCCAAGGGCAAAATCAGCAAAGACTGCGGGGGGAAGCTAAGTGTGGACATCATTTGGGGGATACCATGGTGAAAGCTGAATATTTACCAAATAATTACAGATTTATAGTGCCTTCTTTTTTTCTCTTGGAGACCATGAAAATATATTTTATTTTGTCAAAGAAGGGATGGGGTGAGCGCTGCTCTTAGTGGAGTTGATTCTGTGGCGTGTCACAGCTTGGCTAGGTGGGGCGTGGCAGGAAGGAGGTGGAGGGCTTCTGAGTGCTGCGCGGGGCAAAGGCCCTAAGAGCTTATGCACTGAAGTCATTATCATAATCGTGGCACATCCTTCAATTTCAGCAGAGATATTTTAATAGCATGGGTTGAAGCTCTTACTGTTTTTTAAAGGCTTAATATTTGCTTATATATTATCTCTGAGTCATAGATGCATTCTTCCTCATTTTATAATCGCGAACCCTTAAGCAGCTCGTGGTTAGCTGCTATCTTCCAGATCCTAGATTCTAATGACATCAGGCTGGCACGGAGTCCAAGATTCATGTTTAGTTCTTTTTCCTTTGTGGAAGAAACACTAATGGTGATATAGTACCCGTCAGTTCCTGAGGCTGAGCTGTTACTATGAGCCCAAGAAGACTGTGTCCCAGTGTGGGCATTCATGCACATATTTGGGTACTCCTACCAGTGAGGCAGCATGAAATACTATCAGCTTTATTTTACAAAAGCAGGGACCAAAGTTAAAAGACAGACAAAGCTATCCACTATCACACAGCGAGCGCACTGCGGCAGAGGTAAGAACACAGCTGATTTGCAAAGCCAGCCATGCATCTACCCTGTGGAATTTTAAATTCCTCGCTGCAGCCGTTGGCCTGATTAAACCCCGAGAGCGGATAGATCCGTCAGGAGTTAGCTGGCTCCCTCTTTCTGGGTGACAATGGCTACGTATTTCTCTGGAAAGCCATTGATTCCACAGAGAGCGTTCTTGGTGCTGTTTTGGGGGAGCCGTGCAGCTGAGCTCAGCCCCCTCCTGGCAGGCCTGCCCCTGACGCTTCCTCCCATCTCGTCTCTGCACTCCTCTGTGGCCTCTGAAGATCAGAGCACTCCCAGGGTCTGTTTTCAAATAACTACCTGACCTGATTATCTTGAAAGATTTGCAGACAGTGGCGAGGCTTTTGCCTGAGCACGGGTGGGTGGGATAATCGGCCCCTACACTGCTACTGTTAGGAATAATAAGACCCAAACAGAAGTCTTTATTCCTCAGCTGAGACATTAGTCATCCCAAGAAATTAGCCTGAAACACGAAGCCCTTTGCTAAGGGTTGTGTGGGCTGTGGAGCCCTTGGGGGAAGACTCGGAAGTGGAGCTAATGTCTTCGGGAGTCTGTAGCTGTGGAGACAAAACACCGAATTCTTTTTCCAACTGAAAAGCAAGACGAGGTTGAACTCAGCAACCTCTGAGTGCCTATGTCATGTTCGCCGTGATTTCAACAGAGGGGGGAGCGAACTGGGGGAGAATGATTTCAAAATGATCTGAGGACACTTTTAAAAGACACATGCACCACAAACCCTTCCCCCTACCCAAATTTCTCAACTGCTTTTACCATAAAGAGTTCCTCAGAGGAAGAACTTAACTCTGCTTTACTGGAAGGAAAACTGGAGTACTACTCAGCCATAAAGAAGGATGCATTTATAGGAAAATGGATATACCCTGAAACCATAATGTAGAGGAAAATAAACCAGACACAAAAGGTCAAAGGGCAAGGATTGCAAGGTTTCTCTTAGCTTCTTCATACTAAGCTACATTTCCAGCATTTTTTTTTTTTTTTGAGACAGGGTCTTGCTAAGTAGCTAAATTGCCCAAGCTGGTTTTGAACTCATGATCCTCTTTCCTCAGCCTCCCAGATGCTGAGATGTTAGGTGTTTGCCATCACTATTTTATTACTCCTGTAGAACCTTCAGCCATTATCTTCTAAAATGTTATTTCCTAGCGTCTTTCCTTTGGCCCCCTTCCACCTCCTTCCATCCTCCCCAATGCCTTCTTTACACTTAGCACCTTTTGACCTTCCTCACTTCATTCTGGAAACACCAGTTAAATATATTTCTCATCACACTGATTGCTTATTCTGGCCAATCAAATGTGCATTTTGTCTGCCTAGGGAGTATTTAGTCTCAAGGAAAATGTTTCTATTTTCACAATTTCCTTTCCCTCTGTCAAATTACCTGGTTTTTGTTTTCATGCAATTTATTTATTTATTTATTTGTTGCCTTTTTGAGACAGGGTTTCCTGATGTATGGGCTGACTTTGAACTCACTTCATAGCCCAGCCTGGCCTCAAACTCACAGTGAATCTCCTGCCTCAGCCACTGGAGTGCTGGCATTACAGCTGTGTGCCAACATGTCTACTCATTTTTTTTTTAATGTGCTGATTTCCTAACTTTGTTGTTAATTGTTTGCCTTGTTCCTGCTCTATGCACTGATGTCCTTAAGTTTATCACAGTCTTCAGATCACAGGGCTCTGCCCTGTGTTGCAGGGTTATTTCCTTGTGCACTTTGTGACATTTAATTGTGAGCTCGCAGTAAGACAGCCTCTGTGTTCCAGTTCCCCGAGCTGTGGGGAACTCTGTGCAACCTGCATTGCTGAAGTCCCCACAAAGTCTCTTCTATCTGCTTCTGCTTCGTGACTCAAGGGGTCTAAGTTTGAAGCCTGAAATCATGTGAATTCCTGGAGACACAGACAATGTCTGTGCTGGTTTTTAGGGCAGAGGAAGATTTATCTTCCTGTTGCTTCTCCCTGGGGTTGGGATTTGGGTGTAGAGCAGGGGACCCTCCTGGATCTCATGGCCCACTTGAGCCCAAGGTCTCATTTCCAGGTATCTTGTGGGTGCAAGCACTGACCACAGAGGGCCAACTGCACAGTACATTCATACACTTGCAGGGCTGGGGTTCAAGGCCTCATTAATTCGAGGATGTATCCTGGCTTTCTGTATTTTCAGTTGGGAAGATGCCATTCCTCCTCTCCTGATCCCTTCCTCCTTCTCCTCCTCCTCCTTCTCCTTGTTTCCTTTCTTTCTCTTCTTCATCTCCTCCACTTCTTCCCCTCCTCTTTCTCCCTCTTCTTCCTCATCTCCTTCTTCTTCCATTGGTCATCTTTCTAGAATTGGAATTCTTCAAAGATGATGAAATGAAGTGCCTTAGCACACTGAGAAAACGCATTTAGAGAAATATGCAGCTGCCAAAGAGAATTTGCACAGGTGCCTCTCAGGTGAGTGACAGAATTACAGCCTGCCTTCGGCATCCTCCGTGTCTACAAGAGAAGCAGGAGGTGGCATTTTATAGGCTCATTTTGAGGAACAGAAATCTCTACAGAAATATCTTGTGTGGTGGAATATTTATCTTGAGCAGAATTATAAACAAATACCAGGAAACATTAGAGATTCATAAGATGTCAGTAAAGTACACAGCAGAATGATAAAGAAATAAGAGCCCAGGGCATGAATATTGGCTACAATTGCCTAACTCAAACTAAACGTTAATATTTAAATTTCAAACTTTGGTGAACCATCTATTTGGGAAGTGAGATTAGAATACGCTTAAATTTAAGTGTTGGGTAAAAACAGAAAATTCTGGGCTATGTTACTATTAAAGCTTCATTAAGAGAAATTGATAGGAACTTTATTTTTGATCAGTTGAATAGATATCAATCTCAGTGTGCGGGAAATGTTTCTTAAAACTTGTTCATGTGTTACTTTGATCCATTCTGTGGCATTTGGTGCAATAAACCTTTGGAATTTGTCTTGGAAAAAATAAAAAGGGTCATTCCAGTCCAACAACTGTGTGGCCAGGCAAGGCCACAACAAGGTAGTCCTCTTAGTCTCTGTCTTGGTTACTTTTCACTCATTGCTGAGACAAAACACCTGACACACAAAACTAGGGAAGGAAAGGTTTATTTATCTTACAGTTTCTGGAGGTTTCAGTCCATAATCAGCAGGCTCCAAGGCAGGGTGGCATGGCACTGAGGCAATATTTCAAGGCAGCAGCCAAGCAAAAGC
The DNA here is from genome assembly GCA_004363535.1 of Dasyprocta punctata. Classification (NCBI taxonomy): domain Eukaryota; kingdom Metazoa; phylum Chordata; class Mammalia; order Rodentia; family Dasyproctidae; genus Dasyprocta; species Dasyprocta punctata. The sequence goes on from RJWM01005349.1 coordinate 65,079, forward strand.
AGCCAGAGTAAAAGGGGGCAGGGCAAGCCTCTTCCCCTTCCTTATATTGTGCACAGGACACTGCCCCCCAGGGTGGATGTAGCATTCACAAATCTCCCCGCCTTCCTTTGCATCGGATAAGGATGTTTACAAAGTAAGAACCCTGGTTCCCTGCTGAGTCTCTCAGTTAAACTTCTGACCTTCTCAAATTGACACAACTAACAGGTAACTGCTGGTGCTCTACACCCCTGGATGTAGAGCTGCTGAGTTAATTAAGCTTCTAAATTTCTCAAGTTGACACAATGTATAAACCATAACAGTCTCTGTCTTTTGGTAGGTGACATGATTAAATGGTTCTGTCTGTCTATCTATCTATCTATCTATCTATCTATCTATCTCCATCCATCCCTCCATTTCTCTCTAAATATGTATCTATCTACCTGTTTATCTAACTCAGTATCTACCCACGTGTCTGTCAGTTACTTATATAGTTTGATTTGGGTGTGGTTTTATGTACCCAAGGGGCTCCTAATTAGCACCAAGCTCTTTGTGTTTTACTGATGGAGAAACAAAGCTTCAGAGAAGAAAATGGATTCAAGTTTGTTTCTTTTTGACTTTAGAGAAATTATTGCTGTTGTTCTCCAAGGATTAACACGCACTTCCCCACTTTCTATCTGAGCATGACTCTCCCTTCAATGCTCTCCCTTTTTCTTCCCCCTGCTGAAATGAATTTCCCTGGGGAAGGAAAAAGGAAAAGCCGAAGAAAGCCTGGTTGTCCTCCAGGTGAGAAGGGAAGATGCAGGGAATCACAGGCACGCTCTGCTGAGGACTTCCTGTGTGTGATCTTGGGCCAGGGATTCGAGTTCATTCATTTTCAGCTCCACGTGAATATGGGAAATAGCCATCAAATGTATTTGCAAGGTTGTCATGGGGATGATATACAGTGTGCCTAATAGGGTTGTATGTTAGAAACTGAATAAATGGGAGTTATTTCTGAAATTTGACATGAGTGTAATGTTCAGGATGTCTTTTGGGGAAAGATCTCTTTACTAATGAAGGGATTATGTTGAAATCCTGTCTCGGAGACACAGCCAAATAACTTCGTTATACTCTCACTTCCTGTCTGAGATTTCAAATCATATTCAGTTTTAAAAAGAAATGAACTATAAGTACGCTGAGAACCCTGAAGGCCCTTGAGGGACTTAATTTGTGAAACATGCAACCATTCTACCAACTCTTTGTGAACTTGCGGATGATAAAGTTTACTCACTCTTTATCTCATAACTGCTGGTATGGAAAGGATTGAAGGGTTTTCTGATTTCACTCATTACATTTCAATCAAAATCTCCAAGGAGTCTGAGTACATTACCTTTTAAGCTTTCTATTCTGTTGGCGCACAGAATTTTTGAAATCATACTATAACTGCCATATAACTATTAGTTTATAAGAAAACAGTCAGGTATGTATGCTTCACAGGAAAGTAATTCAGAGACTAGAAAATGTGACCCGTTCGTCAGAGGACATTATAGAGAACAACAATAAGGAAACACACTCTGTGGAATCTGCTCTGATCAGCTGCTTTAGATTCAGAATCCTTTGGCCATGAGTGAAGACTCTGCCTCCGTGAATGGCAGAACAGCACTTTCCGTGCCTCTAGTTTTGTGCACTATATCCCTCTCTTAGAAATGCATGTGAGGGCTGGGAGTTCAGCTCAGTGACTTAAGCGCCTGCCTGGCAGGCACAAGGTTGTGAGTTCGATCCCCAGTGCTGCAAAATAATAATAATAATAATAATAATAATAATAGACATGCATGTGAGGATAGTGACAGTCCAAGAGGTGACCCACATGCATGGTGAATGTTTGAGTTTGAACTATGCATCACACTAAAAGACAGATTGTCATGAACACCCCTCAGAACCACCCCTTCCACTTCAAACACACCTGTGCCATCCTTCTTGCCACTTCTGGAGCAGTTCTGGCATTTCTCTGAGTGTCTTCACAAAGTGTAATAAAAAACACAGTGAGCTCTGCTGCTATGTACCATGCAAAGGAAAAGCAGGCTGCTAAAATCATGACACTGTGACCTCGTCCACCATGTTCGCAGGGTCTGGCACCGTGTGACTTCTGGAATACCAAATGACCATGAGAGGGAAGTGTTTGCTTCCTCTTATCTTTAATTTTGTTCTTTATTTATATTTCAGGTTTCTTATATAAGACAAACCATGCAATATTTAAGCTTGTGAGTCTGGTTTATTTCACTTAACATTATGATCACTAGGTCAATCTGTTTTCCAACAAATGACTCAAGTTTCGCCTTCTTTATGGCAGAGTAGCACTCCATTGTGGATGGATATCATGTTTTCTTTACTCCTACATCTGTTGATAGACATACAGCTAGTTTCCAAGGTTTAGCTATTGTGAGATTGCTGCTGCAACTGTGCATGTGCATGGATCCCTGTAATATGATGTCTTTAGTTCTTTTAGGAAGTTACCTAAAAGGGGAACAGCTAGGTCAAATGAAATTTCTACTTTTAGCTTTTTTGAGCACCTCCACACTTGTTCAGCCATGTGGGAAAACAGGGGTGTAGGACATTGAGGTAACACAAAAATGTCCATTATACCATGCTCACTACGTGTAGTTATAAAATTTAAATTTAAGAAATACCAAAAGAAAAATAATAGAGAGAGGAACACATTCCTAGCAACCAAAGGACAAATGCTAGAGTTAGTTTTTAAAGAATTGGGTTTGATTATAGTTTCTTTTACTTGCTCCTGCCTCATTTCTCCCTCTACAGAATATTTAACGAATAACAACAAATTGGAATATCTCACCATCCCGGAAAAGTTTGCAAAGTAATGTCCCATTTTTAAGTTATAATATAACTACATGAAGTCATGAAGATTATTTTACAGTCCTGGAAATGAGATGGATGGAAAGTGTCCCTTCATCATGATTACAAGTAAAAGAAGATTTTGGAAAAAGAAAAAAAAATTTTGTCATGAGAAGGGTTTTAAAGATTTATTTATTTAAGAATTTTCTTTAAAAACTTTTTGTGATTTCTTTTTAAAGGAAAATGCTAAAAAGTACACTTTGAGAGTAAAAATAACTATAATTAAATAGCAATGTATCATCAGGGTCTATATATTTTCAGTTGGTAAGATTCTGACCAATATAAAAGTAAGACACACAGAGAGGATGTTGGAACACTTGTGGTCTGAAGGAGCTTTCTTTTCACTTGCTCTTATTTTCCCAAATGTTTCATATATATACATATATATGTATATATATGCACACATACATATGTGTACACACATGTACACTTTCCTTTTCATATCAGTATCCATTTTCTTAATTATCACAGTTTTTCATTGAAAGTGTTCTGAATTCATTCATTTGAGCAGCATCCATGAATTTGGCTTTATCACATACTGGATAGTGCTAGAACAAAGAAGAAAAGGCCATGGTTTCTAGAAACTCTAACTTCTATCTCTGCTTCTATTTCTGTATCTACCTACCTATCTGTCCATATCTGTGTCTACCTCTCATGGGAAAGAGTCATAGAAAAAAAATGGAACAGCCACTTTTTTTTTTCCATTTTTTGGTACTGGGGACTGCACCCTGGCCATTACATTGAGTTATAATCCCATTTTGGGACAGAGGTCTTGTTAAGTTGTTAAGCTACACAGGCTGGATTCAAATTTATGGTACTCTGACCTGATCCTCCCAGAGTTACAGACATGTGCCACCTCGCCTGGCTTCGGTAGTATGCTTATTGTTCTGATTTATAATTCAAGCCACGGGTGTGGAGGATGGAAATGAGGCTTGGTCTTTAACGTTAACTTTCTCCCTTCCTTCATTATTTCTGTCCTTATTTATACATCTGCTGGTTCTTCCATTTCTCAAATATTATGAAGTGTGTCTGTCATGTTTCATGAACGCCTTAGGCAGTGAAGAGACAGAAGTGAGTAAGGCATGGTTCTTGTCTTTCAAAAACGTCGTCTTCTGTTAAGGAGGATGAGAAAGTGTAGAGAAAAAGGTGTGACAGAGAATCTCAAAAATCCGATGTGATTGGAGAGAGAGAACCAGCTAAAGGGAGTTTACAGTCACCGAAAAGGAGATGACCAGCTCCCGTTACCACGAGGGTGAAAGAAGCCAGTGAGGACTGTGGACTCCCCGCTTGCCCCGTCTTCCTGTGCAGATGCAGCCAGCACCTTAGTCCTCTCCAGCACTTAGCAAACCCATTTACCCTGGGAGCTACCCTGTTTGCCCTGCTTAGTGTCTTTTCAATCTTTGTTTCTCTAGGAATCATAAACTGTTCATGATTCTCCAAATGTGACATCAGATCTTGCACCACCTCTGTGCCTGGCCCAAGTTACTTCTGCTATGTGGCAAGTCTTTTTTTCTGTTTCCACAGTGAACGCTCCCTCCTCCCCTTGATCCATCCTCTCTCAGATAATCTCGTAGCCTATGCCTCATGTTGCAGACTCAGATTAAAGAACACCACACAACCTTCTCGGACTCTCATGTAATTTCTTGTCTTTGCATCCCAGCTTTATTTCCCCCACTTCTGGTAAAAAATATACCAAAGCCATCTGTCTGTCCCTTGCGAGGACTGCTTTCTTGCTTGCCTAACTGCCACCACCAAGCAATATGCTCCAGCATGGGTGATTTTACCAGTGAATGCATACATAGAGAGCACATTACTGATTGAAAAACTCTAGTGCATGAACGAGTGATCAAATTAATGAGTCAGAAGATTGTTGAATAATGATTAAGGAAGTAAAATGATTGGGTGATAAAATTTTGTGTAGTTGTTTTCTCCCTTTTTATTAGTATATGTTTAGGATGTGAAATAAGTGCATTCAATGTGGGGTTGTGTCCAGTTATTTATTTGATGAATAAATTCATTATTTTCAAAGGGAATAAATGAATGAGTGACTTCCCTCTGGGAGAGCATTACAGTTTCTCTCCACATCAAAGAGGAGACAATTTATTCCTTTTCTGATGACCTTCAAGGATCTCACTGGGCATCGGTTCTTCTCCTTCAATCCTTTGCTTTCCATTATCATTCTTTTTTTTTTTTTTTTTTTTTTTTTTTTCGGCACCGGGGATTGAACTCACAACCTTGCGCCTGCCAGGGCAGGCGCTTAAGGCACTGAGCCAAACTCCCGGCCCTGGTTTTTTGAGGCAGGGTTGCACTATGTAGCTCAGGCCGGCCTTGCGTTCGCGTTGTAGCCCAAGCCGGCCTCGAACCCACAACGCTCCGCCTACCTCAGCCTCCCGAGTGCTGGGATTAAAGGCGTGTGCCACCACGCCCGGCTTCCATTATCATTCTGCAAATAAGATTTTTATCTAAACAATTAAGAATCAGGAAATTATTAAACAAGTTACAATTTTTTTTTCATTTTTGTTCATACTGAGGATCAAACCCAGGACCTCCCACATGCTAAGCAAGCGCTCTACCACTGAGCTACAGCCCAAGGATCTAAAGCTCCAGTTTTAACAATATTCTCAAACTTCATTTTATGAATGCAATTTGATGGCATAAATACAGTTCCCTAGAAAGTGCTCAGGTTCTTTTTAAAAAAATTCTACTTTCTGATATTGATAATAGAGAAGTATCTTATATGCTGGTTAACAAATTATAGTCTGTCAGAGTAGATAGATTTTATCTGTGTGCTTTAATTTAGAAGAGACAGAATTGACTTAGAAGAAAACTATTTTTATGATTCCAATTCAATCTATCAAAATCAAAACAAGCCCATAGTGTTTCATTTACTCTAGCAAAACTATGAATTTGTGAGCATCATGAGTGACTGAGCATTATTTATGTCATGGCCACAAGAGGACACGATGTCTTGTTTTCACAGTGTGACAAAATACTCAGGCATAATTATTCAGTACTTTGAGGGACATTTTCTTGTGCAACCTGGGGCCTCTAATAACTGTTAAACAAACAAACAGATCAGTAGGCTAAAATGAAGACTGATCTAGTCTACCAAAGGCACAGTACTTAATGGAAAGGGATCCATGGATTTTGCAATGGTAAACAAATATGAGCCATGACCACAAAAAAACAAAACAAAACAAAACAAAACAAAAAAAAACCTCCAAACACTGAATTTTTAGATTAAAAAAAAAATTATTAGAGTAAAAGACAAATTCCCATCAATCCCTCTGAAAATCCTCCCTCCGCTCATCCCATCATTCTTGCTGCTTTCCGCAGCAGCTCTGGAGTCCTCTTTCCTGAGGGTCTTTAGCTGCACTGTCCTGGCTGCCTCGATGTCCTGAATGAATTCAATACGACTCCCTTTCATGGTCATTGTGACTTCAGCGAAGAGCCAGAGTCACACAGTGCCAGATTCAGTGAACAAAGTGGACCAGGAGATACCTTAATATTTTTATTTGACAGAAATTGCTGCAAACTTTTGATCAATGAATGGTGATCATAAAATATGATGAAAGTTTAATTTTTAGAAGATGTACTATAGTAAAAGACATAGTGACATTATTTCTCCTCAAATCATTCTTTCTAGTTTCAAACATATTAACCCATCATGCCTGGCAATTTGACTTTTAGTGTAATAAGTTAAATTTAAACATTCTCTATATCTTTTGATCAGTCCTTGTATTGAGTTTATAAGATTTCACTGTTACCTTATTTTTAATATTTTGTGTAGTAATAAGGCAGGGCTTAAGGGTATATATGGTATACCAGATTGAATGCAGACAATAGAGAAAAAAATAGTCTTCTTAAATTGCTCTAACAGAAAGAGCTAAGCTTGTAAACTTTCTGTCCTTTGGATTTCCTTCTTTTCCAGATTAAATTCTTCCAGACCTTTCAAGAGAATACATATTTTAATAATATAAAACAGATAAATAGAAGAAAATAGAGGTAAATTATCCAGTGTCTTGATACTCAAATGCAGGTGCTGACTGCATTTAGCATTTCATTCTTTCTCTTTTCTAATATACTCATTCTGCTTTAAATATATTTGATCTCTTCTTGTGTCACCTTATAATCTGATATGTTTAGTTTGGAAGTATTTTAAATAGCTTCATAATTTTCAGTCATTATCACACCCTATAGGCTATTTAATGGCCTCCCTAAATTTGATCATTTGCAGTGTTTTCAACTTGCAGTTATTAAAAATGTTTCTGAATTGATTACTTAAGTATTCCAATCTTTTCCCATAGTTTCGACGATTTCCTTAGGATTCGTCTCCCCAAAGGGGACTATTTAAGACTCAATTGCGACTATTTTAAAGCAATTTTTATGTATTTTCAAATGTTTAAGAGAAAGACACTGGATATATTTAAATACTAAAATATCTCTCCTCAAGGACTTTCTGTCTCATGTTTAATATTTGAGCAGATGAGGTGAACTATTAGAGGCTTTCTTTCCCTACTGGCATTCTATTCATAGTCATTTGTGTGATGTTTCAAAAGCTCTAGTTTAAGAAAATATTGACACAACAATTTCGGAACCTTCCCTCAGTAAGTGGTCTTATAAATAAAGCCGTGCATTATTTCTTTTTATTTGCACTCCAGAGGGTAGAAGTGATTTCAGAGCAAGGGCATTCTTGGAATGCTAGAGGGACTCAACATAAGGAAAAACGTTCTGTAGCTTTTAGCCTCACTACCAGCACAATTAGCTGACTAGTAGACTTGTATCAGTGTTACATCTCTGAGAATATTTAGAGACAAGTAGTGTCACAAGATATTGGGGAAATTTTTAAAAAGCATCCTCATTCTAAAAAAAATACCATCATTCTAGTTGGATTTTTGAATTAGACATCTTCTCATTGCTGGTATATAAAAAAAAACCTGACCCTTGCAATTTAAAGGAGGTGAGCTTTATTTTGGCTTACAATTTCAGTAGGTTCAGTCCATGATTGACTGGTTCCAAGACAAAAACATCATGGCAAAAGGGTGTGGTGGGGCAAAGCTGTTTCACTCAGGGCAGCTAACAAGCAGGTCAGGGGAACACAGCCCAAGAGAAAAGGGCCAGGGACCAGATATAGTACACCAGGTGACACCTCCACGACCCACCAGACATACCCAGAAGTGCTCCACCATTCCCCTGGTGGCTTTTAAACCAATCAAATTGACATTCCATCTTAACTGTCATAGTAGTCCAACTGCATGTAAAGGCACCTTATGCTGGTATCATGTTGCCACCCTAGTATTCAGCACAGATGATCATTTAAACAACTGGAAATGACTACAAGTCCAAAGATACTTCAAAGTGAATTTTAGTAAGCTATTTTACCCTTCCATTAATACTTCACAAGAGCTAACTGAAAGTAACAGAAGAGTAACTTGGTTATTTTTAAAATTGGCTTCCGTTTCTTTGCTCATTCCTTGGGCCTGTCCACCACTGCAAATTGGGCATGGCAATGAATGAAAATAAAAGATACAAAAGATATAGGTGAAAAAAATCTCCATCAATGGTATACTAGATCAATGTGTCAGCTTTCTGTTGCTGTGACAAAATACCAGAGGTAAACAACTTGTATGAGGTAAAGGTTTGTTGGGCCCACGAATTCAGAGGTTTCATGATTTCTTGGTCCTGTCGCTTTGAGCTTCCATTGCTGTATTGCATCAACTGAGAACTCACGTTGGATGAGTTGATAGAAACAGGGGCATGGAGCAGACAGACACCAGTGTTCCAATATCTCCTTCGATGGTACACCCCCAGTGACCTACCTCACTACAACTGAGTCCTTCCTCTTAAAAGTTCCACCAACTCCCAACAACACCATGGGCAAGGGCTGAAACATTTAATACACCAGCGTTTCGAGGATGATTTAGAACCGATCTATACAAATCAGAGATTTGGATGCAAAAGCAAATTATTTGGGGGCTTAAGGAAGTACATCAAAGACACGATTGGGTGTCTAAGAACCTCTACCAAGGGTGTGGCATGTTTAGCGATCTCAAACATGTCTTTCCTGTTTCTGTTTACTCTTCCTTATTCTTTCTCACAATGTGCCCAAAACATGTACAGATGTCCTACTCGACCACATGGGAATTGTGGCTGTCCTGTGACAAGATGAGAAATACTCGAAGGAATGTTGGGTATTTTCCACGATGGAAATTTTGTGGATAAAAGGGGGGATTGAAAATCGCTGCTGTCTTTGGATGGTTCAAGAAATTTTTGTGAGGAAGAGGGGTACAGGGATTTCTGTGTAGTGGTAGCTTGGTTCATGATCTCACTTCTCTCATGATTCTGGCCACAAACCAAACTGCACGAGAACCAAATCAAACTTCCCCGTAAGGTCAACATGGAACCTAAGCATTGAATTTGATTGGGTTCTCAACCAACTCAGTTTGTGACTTGAAGAATAGGAGGAGTCAGATTCATGAACTAAGGCACCACCAATGTATCCCCATGGATAAAAATGAGAGGACATTATGAATGAGAGTCTAAAGGAAAAGACTTTCAGATAGGGGAAATGTTCCTGAGGAGGTAGGAAGGTTTAAGTGGATATTGGAACTTATTGGAAATGGACTAGATGCTCTGTGACTAAGTGAGGGGAAGTAGGCCAATTTGATGCAATAGATATTCTGATTTTGTGATGAACCAGGAAATAGCGAGCTATTGCATGGTAGCTGTTTGAGTCTCTGGCTCAGCCTGACACGACCCTCAACTGCGATAACCATTCAGGTGGACCCGCGCATGAATGGAAAGGATTCTTGGAAGAGGCACTTTTCCCAAGGGAGAACATTCCTCTAATGTCCATTTTCTAATCTGCTTGGCTGTTCCCTTAGGGTTCTGAAAGGAAACTCAGGCTGCCTAAGTATGTTTAGCAATTGGGCCCCGTTCCCAGGTTGAGAGGCGCTCAACAAAAACCCAGAGTTATTATTAGACCTAAATGGAGGCTTTTGTCAAAAGACCTCTTGAACTGTTAGGAAATCAGAGTGCAAATTGATAATGACACACAACATCTCCCCGCCTGGCTGCCCCCCGAAGCCCGCTGAGATACCCCAGAAAGAATCTCGGTGGTCTCCTGCCAACAGCGTCTTGCTCACCACTTATCCTTCTCCTAAGTCAGCATGACAACTGCATTCTTCTCGTCTTAGGAAAGGCAAAAGGAGACGGATTAAAGAGGACGTTTGAACCGAGACTATTAATTTCCTTGCCGTGTGCGCTCAAGTCAGAGCCCTTTTATAAGAGCCTTTTTTGTAGTTTCATAAAATTACAACTTTGGCTGCTCAGCTGCCTTTTCTAAAGCACAAATTTGGCTTCTCAAGGAAACATACTTCATATTAAAAAAAAAAAAGGAAAGAAATGAGTATGATTATCTTAAATATATTCATTTTATATAATCATCCTTTTACACACAGAAACAATTACAGTATTAACTTCTTATTAATAAAAAAAGGTCATAAACCATAGATTTTGTAAAATCTTGCAAGGTTTCTTTGATATTTATTTGAAAAACTTAACAAGAAAGATTTTCCTTGATAATTCACAAATGCTTTAAATGCTCTGTTTTTTAAACTGTCAGGCTTAAAGATCAATGTCTTCTTTTCTAAGACTAATGCAATACTTTCTCTAATGTTTCAGGGTTGAGGGACTGATTGTTTCATGGGCAAAGTGATTTTGGTCAGGAAAATTGGAGACTAGATCACTACACCTCTGTATCTGAACATTCGGGTTCTCTTACCTCCCTTCCTTTTAGCTTTGGAAATGAGGCACAGGGCATTCGGCCCACTGAACAGCAGTTATTTCAGATTCTTTTGCAAGCTCTGCTCCTGTGACCAAATCCCAAACTCAGCACCTCACACGTGGCAGGAAGTCTATTTAGTTTAATGAATTTTCCACCCAAGACCTGGAAAAGGAGAGCTCTTTACTTGCCTTCCTGTTCAGATCTGACAGCCTTGTGGTTGGTTTGAACCGATGGAAAACCGAACCCCATTTGGAAGGAAGTGTGTTGGATTTATGGAGTCACATCAAATGTTTGGGGACGACATTCCACTGAATGGACCTGGAGGGGTTTAGAAGGCTATGCGCTGGCTGTCTGAAACCCAGACTCCAATCTCCAAGCTGTGTGAAGCGGGTCGGCTCCTCCCCTCCCCTGAGACCAGGGTTCCCAGCAGAGCCAATCACTCAGTCCCCAGAGGAAAATCACCTCGGGCCCACCCAGCTCCCAAACTTGCAGCAACTCAGGCCTGTTTGAGGCCCATAAAGACAGCCCTGCATTTCCCAGATTCCCAGGTGATTTGCAACACCTCAGACTTTGGAGTATTAATGACTTAGAGAGCCCATCACCCGCCCCCTGACCTTGACATAGCTTAGTTTCAATCCTTCCTCACGCCCAGTGGCAGAATTTCCTTGGCTCCTTCTCCAGACTGTGTGCCCTGGTTGTCTTGGGGAATGCTGTCCTCTCTGCACTGCTTTCCTTGTGATTGCTCATTCCTTCAATACCAGGCGTGAAGTCCTCCAGGGAAGCTGTCTAAACAATACCCGACCATCACGTATCCCTGAGGTCAGAGCTCCTTCCCCCTTAATGTTTGTCTGACTGAATTGAAATTATCTACATGTGTGTTTCAGTTTCCGTCTAGACTATCGAATGCCAAAATACGGCCAGTTCAGCTTTCTTTTTCAACCCTTGTTAAGCTTCTTGGTGACAAGTGACTCGGTCACTAAGCGCAGCTTCTGACTAGAGCAGAGAACCCACAGGATCTTCCTAATAACCTGCTTTTCCTAACAGAAGCTCACAGTAGGCGTCCTACCGTAGCTTGACACCAAATTATTTCTTAGGCTTTGTGTATTGATGTTTTATTACTATTTTGTTCCAGTATTGAAGATTGAACCCAGGGCCTTTGTGCTAAGCCAGATCCTCATCCCTTTTAAAATTTTTTTTTTTGTTTAGAGATGGGGACTCACTAAGTCACTCAATCGCCTGGGCTAGATTTGATCTTGAGACACCAGCCTGCCTCAGTCTCCCAGAGTACCGTGTTTGCAGGCATGTGCCACCAGGCCCAGCTACATGGTGTTCTCAGGATCACCATGCTGGCTGAGCGCTGGCGTGTCACCTTCAGGAGCTGTGATATTCCAATATAAAGGGCACTGACTTGATTTCTGAGCTTCTTATATTTTTGGCATGGATCCCAGCTCCCCAAAGGCCAGGGGAGCCAAGATAAAGGAGATTATTTTCCTTTGCATAGAGAGCTGTTTCTCGGGCTGACTGAGAGTATTTGCACGTGGCCTGGCCCCAGAGTTTCTGGCGGTGGAAGGCGGACACACGGTGGGAGGAGGCGGACACACGGTGGGAGTGGGGTTGCCACAGCATTTTCAGTGCTTTCCTCGTGGTCCTCTGAGCTGGAAGTTACCGGAAGTGAGGGACACCAATTTGCATTTTCTTGCTGTTGCCCATGCGGGGAGTTCCTGGTGGCTGGGTAAGAGACACTGAGGTTACACACTCTTTCAACTTAAATTTGGGCTCGCATTATGTATAGTTATCAAACTCAGTGAGGATCTCCTGTGTGTCACATGGTTTTCCGGACGGGGAGACTGCGGACTGCAGACTCATAGCCCTTACTCGAGGATAAGGAAACAACATGGCCAAGTGTATTGCTGAAGAATAAGGTGTAAGAACAGAAAAGTTATACAATGCAGTGCTTGTGTCAGAAGTGCGGAGCATGGAGGAGGTGAGTGTAAAATAACAAACGTCAGGAAAAGGAAGAATTGCCAGAATTGGTGGCGCACACCTCTAATCCCAGCACTCAGGAGGCTGAGGCAGGAAGGTTGCTGTGAGTTCAAGGTCAGCCTGAACTACATGGTGCGATCCTGTCTCAAAAAAAAAAAAAAAAAAAGAAACAAAACAAAACAAAACAAACAAAACAAGCAAATGAAAGTGTTACTAAAAATAGCAAGAGAAAAAATTCTCTAAGTAAGAAAATGACGCACATCAAGAAGGCAACACACTATATCAAGATTTATCATAGCACTATAAGTATATTTAGTAACATCTAGTGACAATAATCATAATGACCTAATCATTCTTTCACTTGGATACCTTTTCTACTCTTTTAGGGGATTATTCAATAATTATTCAAGGATAATCTGAAAATTGGCATGGTATTCTAGAAAGACTATGAAAAAACATAGGAGAAAACAGTCAATTAACATTTAAAATGCAATTATAAAGTCACTTTTAACCGCAATGAAACACAGCAAGGAGGAGCGATGGCGGAGGAGGAGGAAGTGGGTTGTGAAGGATTCGGTGGCTGCTGATGTCGGGTAGGAGCTTGGTAGGGCAAAGATAATGGTAGAAGTGAGAGCAACAACAACAAAAAAAAAAAAAAAAGGAAAGAAAAGAAATGAAATGAGGAAAGAAGGTCACAGGACCCACCTTATGAAATTTTAAATGCTGCGATAAAGGTGATTTTGAAAACATCATAGGTGTGAAAATTGACAGACACTGGGTTTTCCATTAGTAAGAGTAGATGCCAGAACACTGTGATGGAATAACACATTCATTGTCTAAGGGATTTTTTTTCAACGTTGTGTTAGCAGGCTACGGTGGTCCATGCCAGTAACCCCAGCACTTAGGGAGGCTGAGACAGGAGGACCTCAAACTGTAGTTCAGCCTGGGCAACTTGGTGACTTAGCAAGACCTTGTTTAAGATACAATATGATATGATACAATCCAATACAGTACAATATGCATGACACAATATGCACAGTACATTTCGATATGATACAATACAATATGATATGATACAATATGATACGATACAGCATAATACAATACTATGGATGCTATGCAATATAATACAACACGATGTGATACAGAGTAAACAAAGGTCTGGGAATATAGCTTAGCGTGAATGGCCTGGGTTCAATCATAGTGTAGCAATAAACAGACAAACAAACAAAAGCAAAGCAAAACAAAAAGCCACTGCAGGTAGCTTGGGTGGAAATGTTCGAGTTCCTAACCACCCGCAGTTTGGTCAGGGCACTTGCTGGTCACGGATGTACTGAGAAGGAAAAGCTCCTGGATTTCGAGTTGTTATTGGTTTAAATCAATCGGTGTACAATCTCTTCTCTGTGGTGCTCGTTAGTTGAAGTGTGGGATTATAATGCAATTCTAATCAAGGCATTTTTGAGGGGCTTCTGAGAGAGGTTTCTGTTTCCTTAATAAAAACAGAGCTATTCCGGAAGAGCTCTTTTCCTCTTCCTGCCTGACGGTTAGGGGCGATTGCTATACCTGGGCCTTGTGTTATTGCTCTTGTGACCAGGAGGGACCAAGCCAGCACGCTGGGACGGCCAGGTGCACTCCTAGAAAGCCACTGGGTCCTTGACATCATCTGGCCGCTGGCCAAGCAGAGCTCTGCCGACTTCCGTATCTGCTGTTATTGGACATAATGAAGAAAGTGTCCCGCCTCGGCCTGTGTGAGTCTGGCTTATCACCTGCAGTCCTATGCAGCATAAATGACACTTGAGCCGAAGTATCTACCAGGCAAAAGAAGTAAAGATACTTTCACTATCTAAGGAGGAATTGTTGGGCCGTTTATTTCTCATCCACTTCTTTTTAGGGCTTTCCATGAGAATTTGTTCCCCTAAATCAAGGGAGGCAACCAAGAAAGAAAACAGACTCCACCCCCAAAGTGCATAAAAGGGAAGCTGAGTGACAGCTTCAAGCCGAGGATCTCAAGTCAGGCAGGAGCAAAGGAGAAAGGCTCCCAGGCGGAGAGCAAGCAAGGAGATGGAGTTAAAGGTTTTAAGGGCTACACGGTGGAGGCTGGAGTGGAGTGCAGAGGTGCTAGGGCTTGCCTCGCATGTACCAGGCCTTGGACGCCACTGCCGCACTGCCAAAATAGAAAAAGAAAGTCAGGGGCCGTGGGTATAGTTCAGCAGCACAGCACCTGCTTGGCAAGTCTGAGACCCTGAGTTTGATTCCTGGTACCAAAAAAAAAAAACAAAAAAGAAAGAAAGAAAGAAAAAGAAAGAAAGAAAGAAAGAAAGAAAGAAAGAAAGAAAGAAAAGAAAAGAAAAGAAGGAAGGAAGGAGAAAAGAAAGAAAGAAAGAAATAAAGAAAGATCTGGATGTGGTGATGCATGCTTGTAATTCCTGCACTCAGGAGGCTGAGGCAGGAGGCTCACCATAAGTTAGAGGCCAGCCTGGATCATGTAAGGAGTTCAAGGCCAGCCTGAACTACATAGTGAGACTTCATCTCAAACAACAAAACAAAAACAAAAACAACAAAGAGAAGTCAGACTCAATGGGTAAAAGTAAGATTGAAAGTTTGTGTGTTCATGAACATATTATTCCATGGTAAGAATAAACATCACAGAAAAGAAAATGGTAAGTATGCTTTTGGCATGAGTGAGTCTTGAGTTGAGGAGGAGGTAGGGAATAACTAAGAAAGGCCTGAGGCTGCAGTCAGGTGTGACGGCACATACTTGTAATCCCAGCACTCTGCGAGGCTGAGGCAGGAGGATTGTAAGTTCAAGCACAGCCTGAACAACTTAGTGACTTAGCAAGGCCCCATCTCAAAATAAGAAATGAAAAGCGTAGCTCAGTTCACAGGCCCTGGGTTCAGTCTTCAGCACCCTCCTAAAAAATACCATGTGCAAATATGAAATAGGCCGTGTAATTACTTGTTAATAAGCACAGTTAGTTAAAGAGAAGCCATTCAATCTTAGCAAGTAGGAATATTTATCCTTGAGAACTACATACATCTTGGCTCATTGGGTCTGCCAAAGCTTAGCAATGAACCGTGTTTATAGAGTTTCACGCTTTAAATATAGATAGATGTGGTACAACCATGTAAGTGTAACGTGCAGCATTTACGCAGAGGACGGAAACTTTCGGTTGTGCTCATGTGTACAGATACACAAATAATCACGACCGATGATGAGAAAGCCCCTCTGGAACGCACACTGGATTCCAGCCTGGGAATTCTAGTAATCCTCAGGAGACAGGCGTCGGCACTGGTGGGGTAAGAGAGAGAGGTTTAAATACGCTATTTAGGGTCCAAAGATGCCATGTAGTAATTGAGAGGGTGACCCAGTGTCAGGCTTTCTGAGAGTTGAAAGGAGAGTAGAATTCTCTCCTCGTTCCGTCTCGTCCACAGCACTCTCAGAGGGTTTATTCTATTCCAGGGATGTCGCAGATGCCAAAGATAGAAACGTGGACAGCAAGATACACATGAGAACTCTTCTGAGGAACTCACGCTGTACCGTGAGGGAAGGAGCTGCTCATAAAGTT
Organism: Dasyprocta punctata; assembly: GCA_004363535.1. Lineage (NCBI taxonomy): Eukaryota > Metazoa > Chordata > Mammalia > Rodentia > Dasyproctidae > Dasyprocta > Dasyprocta punctata. The sequence goes on from RJWM01005349.1 coordinate 81,285, forward strand.
GAATAAGGAGTCGCATTGCGGCAAGGAGGCAAAAGACACACGTAGTGAGCCGGGGATGTTCAGTCTCAGGAGCAGACCTGGTTTGGGGAAGCCGGGAAGGCTTCCTTGAGGAGGTGACGCATGGATAAGAAGCTTCCGCGGAGGGACAGAAGGTCACCAGGCCAAAGCTGGAGGTGTGGTGCGAGGGGCCAGGCAGAAGGAGCAGGGTGTAAGGAGGCGGAGGCGGAGGCTGCAACGCTGCAGGGAATTTCCACGAACACCCTGTAGCTGTGGGCGGTGCAGACAGAAAAGCAAAGAAGCTAAAGAGGATGCTGGCGGGGCCATAGGGCTGCACCCTACAGGGGGTTTTCTCTTTCTCCTAAGCCAGTGGGGCGGCCACTGACAATTAAACTCAATCAGACGCATCTGTGAGTGGATCAGCATGGCTGTGTCCCGCCCGGATGGGAAACTTGGTTTCCCAGAGCGCAGTCATCAGTACCTCCTGAAACCCCGTCCTTGGACTCCCAGGAAGGACTGCCCCATACCCCGGGCTGAGTGCGTTCCTGCCAAGGTGCTACCCGTCCCCGCCAGACTGAGATCAAGTGCACCCACATTTCAGTGCCCCACTGAGGGCTTATGAGCTCCCTGGGACTGCGTGAATCCAGCCAGTCTGTCTCCCTGACCTGGTGCACTGCATTCAAGCAGCGACCAGAGAAAGGACCCCTTCTTTGCTTCTTTTCTTTCTCATTCTTTTCACTTTTATGAGTCCGTATTCGCAGGACGCGGTGATCTCATTCCTCGCGCAGAGTTGGCGCGCACACACACAACACAGAACACAGGACACGCCTCGATGCGTTCCCTCCCCTCCATCTCCTGGTCCCCTACCCTTTTGCCAAAGATCCTTCTTCTGTTTATTTATTTATTACTGCAGGACTGGGATTCAGTCCAAGGCCTTCACGCTGAACTACATCTCCAGCTCTATTTTTAGTTTTTATCTTGAGAAAGGGTCTGGCTAAATTGCTAAGTTGCCCAGGCTGGGCTTGAACTTGTTATCTTTCTGCCTCAGCCTCCCAGAGTGCTGAGATTTGAGGCATGCACCACCATACCGGACTCCAACTCTGCTTTAAAAACAAAAATTCACAGATTACCTAGTACAGCTGCTAATGCAACTGATTTGGAAATTGAGGCTAAAGAAGCTCACACGAACTTCTCCTAGCCCCAGCCCATTCATATCCACCTTGGGCCTCAAACCCAGGTCTTTGAGTCTCATCTTCTGTTTTCCTGTCATTTCATTGTCCAAAGGAGACTGAAAATAAGCAACAACTTGCACATCAGTAGCACTAGGAGACTGGGGAAATGCATCAACATACGGAGTCATTCTTTCAGGGTAATAGTGACTCAACTGCGTGAAAAACGCACCCAGGAGCTTCATCTAAACCGTGCTATGGTCCCTGCTGCAGACGGGAAGCTTGTGCATCACCTAACCAGCCAGGCTCTGTCCACGAAGCGCCTCAGCCAGCTCCCAGGGTCTGCGCCAGGTCTCGGAGGAGGTCGGTAGCGCAGAAGGCTCAGGCTTGCTGTTCCTTACGCCCGCGTCCCCTTCCGATTAGGAGGCAGGAAACATAATTAGGAGACAAACACCACAGATGCTGCCGTTTATAATATTCACAAGAAACCGTCGAAACGGGTAAGGCATGAAAGGATAATTTTGCTTATACAAAATAGCAGACTGCAAACGAACACCAAGAAAAACAAACAAGCAGATGCGGGGAGTGGAGGAGCCACGGGCGCAGCTGTGAGCGGGGTTTAGATGTACAGATGTTATGCAGTTTGGGGGAGGGAAGGGAACAGCAAAGAAAAATCTAGCACCAAAAAAAGATACGGAAGCGTGAGGAATTCCTCTGCTTCCCATCGGGAGGTTAGACGTTTGCTCAGCCTTGTCTCTTACCACGGGTGCTGAAAGTCATTTAGTGGGGGGACAAAAAGACAAACGGGTACCATTCTTAGAAGGGCCAGCAGCAGTGACATCGACAGCTCCGCTTCAATGGAAGAAGATGCTACCCCTCTTCCCCAACAATGAGAATTAATAATAAAGTTCTTGGATGAACTGCTTACCTAATTTTTAGGGACTGGGAAGCAGAAGGTCTGGCAACAGGGAGTCAGGATTTGAACTGAGGTCTTCCTGGTAAACTCGAGAATATGCTCTAACCAAGCCCTAACCAAAAGCACTTCTGGTATGGGAAACCAGACTGAAGGCTGAAAGAAATTAGCAAACTGTGACTTAGAAGAGGAAGGGGTATTGACCAAAAGATACTCAACAGGTGGGTGATCAACTCCCCCACGCCACTGTAGCAACCTGTCTTAGCATCTCTTAGAATATTTTTTCTCTTCCTCATTTTCTCCCTTCTTTCCTTCCATTCTTCTTTCCTTCCTTCCTTCCTTCCTTCCTCCCTTTCCTCCTCTTTCTTTTTCTCTTCCTCCTCTTCCTTATTACTCTCTTTGTCTCTCTATCCCCCCATCTCCTCTCCAGCTCTGGGTGCACTTTTACCATCATTATTCCAAGAATAATGTGGACACAAACTTGACATTACTCATCTTGATAGCCCCAGTCCTCAGGAAGAGCCTAACCATACTTGGGGTGCTTCATCTCAGGTCTGGAGGAGCCCCACTTTCCACGGGCTCCCACCTGAGTGCTGGGGAGGTCCTGCTTCCGACAGGATGACAGGTGTCCCTCCCATAGGGCCGTGCCTCCGCCCACCAGTTCCTGAGCATCTACATCAGCTGCTCCTCCCTGAACCCTCAGGAAACCCGCCTGACACGGCCTGCCCCACACACCCTGGTGAGGCCCAGCTGTCAATGGATGACCTCTGCTCCCAGAGCTGTCCATGTCTGTGACTGTTTTCTCTCAGCTTTCTTGAAGGACCTGATCCAGTGAAATGAGTCCTAATTTTCAAAACAGTCATGTCCTCCTTTCTGAAATAGGATTTCCTTATCTAGAAAATCCAGCTCCTGAAACCTATTCTGCACAATATACATGTTACTGAGCTCGTTTTCTTGATTGTGGATTCTGCTATTCCTTCCAGCATCCCCGGGGACAGCACAGCGCTAGGCACAAGGGTGGGGTGGGGGTTCTGACAGCCACGGCTCCCCTCTGGGGAGAGGAGGCCGAGCGCCCCATCTCGCAGGCTGCACGATTGCGCTCCCCATGGGAAGGGAAAATTCTCATCGCTCTGCATTCCAGCTCCTGGGCCCTTTGCACCAGCTATTTTGAGGCAGGGGAAAGCCAGTCTCTCAACACTTTCCCCAGAGAGAAGACGCCAGGATCCCTGGTAGTCATTAGCAAACGTCATTCACGTCAATGAGAAACTGACTGTGGACATTTTTATGAGCCCAGAATACTCTACTTGGAGGTTTTATGGAGACCACAGGAAGCCAGAGAGACAAGCACATTCACAGCCTTTTTTTAGAGTCTGGTGAGGGTCAACGTGTACGCTGCACAGGGTGTGTTCTGGAAGGGGGAAGTTACCAGCGGGGACCGAGCTGGAGAGAGTCACTGCGGCTCACCACCCGGGTCCTGGGGAGCTGCAAAGGACTCCAGCCTTCTCCCTGCTGCTCACCCTGGGCACCGGGCTTTAGAGGATGCTTTGCTTTGGTCTAAGCCTTGTGGTTGCCGCACGGCGCCTGCAATCCGTCTGTATGCACTGGGTTTCTTTACTCATGTGACAAAGCTCAGAAGGTTCGGAACACTTGTTCAGGTGCAAAAAAGAATAAGAGAAGAAATCAGAATTTGACTCAGCGTTTCCTTCCTCTGGTTGCCTCCCTAACCCAGGCTGGGTGCTGCAGATTTATGACAGCGACAGAAAAAGCCTGAGGTAGTAGAACTGTCCCCAAAGGAAGTCTCCTGGATTTTGAGTTATGGTTACAAGCTCGACAGAGATGCTTCCCTCTGTAAATCAGGAGTTGTGCTTTTAAAGCATTTTCCTCCACAGGGAAAACAGGAGGTACACAAATCCAGGGTAGAGAAGGAAGCGGAGCTGGCCCGCAATAATCCCGACCTGTGTTGCTTTGCTAGTTACACTGACACCTGGTGGTAGCGCCACGCAACTGCAGTCTGCATTGTGTCAGGAGGCAAAGCTTTGATTTTCTTGGTATTTTTTTCTTTTACTCGCCCATGCATTAGTAGAGCTGGGTGTTACTCCGCACGGTAGGCACTGGAGCCTACCAAGACCTGCTCTCAGAAGGGCCGCAGGAGAAGGCAAACTGAACGCAACCATAGCAGCTCCACTTTGAGAAAGGAAAGAGTTACGATCCAGCAAGCACCTTCCATGGGGTATGGAAAACAGTCAGCAATAACTATACCGCTTGTGCTGCGTCTCAGATTCCCCGGCATCGTCACAGTGACCCCTGTTGTGGAGGAGTCTCATTCCGATTTCACATTTGGGAAGACTAAACCTATGGAAGGTTACTTCAGTTACCTAAGTTTACATAGTTCATAAGCAGTGAAGTTAGGTTTTTATTTTTTCCTTCTCTAGTGGGGTGTGTTGGGGATTGAGCCCAGGGATTCTGTTCTGACCTATATCCTTCAGCCCTTTTAGTTTTGAAATAGGGTCTCACTAACTCCCTGACTTGTCCAAGTTAGGTTTAAACCTGTGATTATCCTGCCCAGAGTGCTAGGTTTACAATGAAGTTAGGTTTTGAACTATAGTATTTGTTTTTTAGATGTCAAAGCCAGAACTATATTTCTCTGTGAACAAGGAACAGGGGAAGATTAATTCCAATGATCAGGTGGCATTTGAAAAGATTAAAGAATGACTGAGTTTATCCCCATGTAATTTAGACTATCAGAATAATGGCTCATCATTTGACCCAGACATCCAATGGTTAAATTCTGTTAGTTTAACTCAACTTGCCAACAAAAAATTCACTGTTAACAGCATGGTATATATTCTTCAGCTAGGTTTCTTCCATAAGCCCCTAAGTACCTGAGTATATAAATATAAAAGGAACTGCACTGTAGGTTCTGTTCTGTAACCTTCTTATTTTATCTAATTTACTAGTTTTCTTGTTGTTTTTTGATTTAGCATGAATTTTAAAAAAAACTGATTTATCTCACACATCTAGAAGACTAAGTTTTCTCTTTAGGATCCCACAAGGCTGGCATCAAGATCTGTGTGCAGTTGGGTTCTGATTTGGAGGTTCAGGGAAGAACCCACTTCCAGGCTCATTGAGAGTGTCGCCAGAATTCAGTTTTTCATAGGACTGAGGACCTTTTTTCTGGTCAGGGACAACTTTTCAACTCTGAAAGGCTACTCTCAGGTTCTTTCCAGGGACCACTCTTTCCAAGCGATTGCATCAGTGAGCCGTCCCATCACTGAGCTACAGAACCCAACACTTGCCCTCTAAAGAGCAGGTGGCTCATAGTCTCGGGGATTCAGTCAGTGGTTAACAGCTGGAGCCAAGGCAGGAGCATCATGGCGGAAGGGTGTGGGGGAGCAAAGCTACTGAGTTCTTGGTGGCCTGGAAGCAGAGCAGGGAGCACCAGAGAGGAAGGGGAGGGGCTAGATAGAGACCCATGGTCACCCCTCCATGACCTGCCCAGACATACCCGGAAGTATGCATGGTAACCCCCTAGGCTGATCCCAAGTCAATCAAGTTGACAAAATGAGGTTCAACTGGCACATCAAAGGAGGCCCTCCTTTGTACTGATCTCCCAAATGCTTCCAATCTCCCAACTTCCTGTTCTACTCTTCTCTAGAGAAAGCTCTGAGTTTTTAAGAACTCTTGTAATTAAATTAGGTCTACTTGGGCGATCTCCCCTACCTGAAGCTCAACTGATTCACTGATCTTAATCACATATGCACAACCCCTTTGTTATGCAAATATGAAGTATAGAATTCTACCAATCACATTTGACAACTGTTCTTTCAACATTTGTCTATTGTGGGTCTACTACATGCTAGACTCTAGAATCTAGACCTGTGAGGCAACATGGGGAAATTCTGCTTTTAAAAAGTTGACCTGTGGTGTTTGGAAAGGTATTTTCTATGCCAAGTTACAGAATGCACCTGTGCCTTCTCAATTAGCAATAAAACTCATTGGCTCTGATACTGCCACTGCACAAAGCTGCTTCTGTTGTCTCATTTTTAATGGATGTATATTCCCATTGTATAAGATTAATGGATGTATATTCCCACTGTATAAGATTATCAACATTTAAATAGACAGTGACAATTATTGGACATGTTAGATCCTTTTCAGGTTTTACATTTATAAATAACATTGAGATGAACATATTTTTGCACTGTTATAAAAAAAGAAGCTTGGAAGTAGAATTGATAGTCCAAAGTATCGTTTTGATGCATGATATCAAATTGTTGACTGGGAACCCTGTGCAGATCAACATTTCTACCAATACACTTTTTATTTTTGCAAGTATTTCTAGTGAGATTGAGAATTTTGTCACATACCTGATATTTCATTGCACACACACACACACACACACACACAAACCCCCACACACATACTACAAACAGAGTATATTTGTAAATTTAAAGCTTTTTTTATTCATTCACAGTTTCACAGTCTTTTCCTGAATTTTTTTTCATAGCCTTTTACTGGAGTTCTTTAAATATATTAAGGTATTAAATTTGTTGTCATATACACTGCAAATTCTAAGCCAGCTCATTGTACTCAGTTTTGTCTGTGGCACTTTGACGGATCAAAAGTTGGTTGTGTTTTTGAAATAACAGTTGCTGAGGCCCCCTTTTCAACTTTTTATACGACAAGACACAGATCCTTCCAGTTTGCTTGTATTATGGAGATATTCCTCTTGGTCACAACTTTGGGAATTTTCTTTGCCATAATCTATGAATAAACCAAGTGTCTCTACCTGCTTTAAGTGTGTACAAATATTCTGAAATATTTTCACTGCTCTCTGTCTTCTGAATGATCCCCCCCCCAGCCTTGACTGTAGGAGTTTTATGCTTTCATATCTGATAAACCAAGTTTCCTTCCATTATTCTTCTTAAAAGTATCTTGGGTAATCTCACATAAATATAATTTTAATTCAAACTTAGGCTTCTAAGTGGTCAGTGTGAAGACGAGGACAGATCAAAGGGTAGTGTCAGCTTCTGGAACACAAAGAATTGACTCCGACCCACATCCTTGCCCCAGCTGAAGACTCCCTGAGAAGCTGAGTGTGGTGGTGCACCTCTGTAATCCCAGCAGTCTGGGAGGCTGAGGCAGGAGAATCACAATTTTGAGTCAAGCTTGGGCAACTTAGAAACTTAGTGAGGCCCACACACACTCCTGCACACACACACACTCAAATAAAAAGACTCTGAGAGTCCCTGTGATTCCGCTCATGAAGTCGGCTTTCTAGTCAACCTCCTCTGATCAGTTGCTTTCATCAGCTGATTACTGATGCCATGTCTGCAGTACATAATGATCACATTCATCGTGGAGGGTTGGCACAGGTACGTAACTCATCCTCATCTTACTTCTTCTTTTTCTTCTTCTTCTTCATTTTTTTGTCTCCTCCTCCACTCCTCTCTCCAATCCTTTCCTGTGCAATTTGCCAAAATTCTATTTCTGTTTTTTCCCCTCAACTCTTTGTTTTCTTTAAATCCCCTTTCCCTTCTTTCCCTCCTTCCCCCGCTCACCTCTTGCTCCTTCCCAATTGGAAAATTTCTTCTTGCTTCCTAAAGTCCACCCTCTATTTCGCTCCTCATTTGTACTTTGGGTTTCTCACACAACAAAGATAATATTTAAACTTATGTGTCTGATGTATTTCACTGAAAATTATGGTTTCAGCGTGCATCCATTTAGCTAAAAAATGCCTCAAGTCTATCCTTCTTTATGGCAGAATAGTACTCCATTGTACATAAATACCACATTTTCTTTATCCCTTTTTCTGTTGAACATATGGACTGTTTCCAAGATTTAGCTATTATGGGTGGTGCTGTTTAAACATTTGCCTCCTAGAACCCTACTGACTTGGTTCTGAGTGTTTTCTTCCCCTGCCTGTTCTTTTTAGTGACCTGAGAAGCTTACTGTCTCTTCACTGGTGCACTGGCACCCAGGAATCCTCTAAAACCTTGATCCCATCCTATTCTGCTGATGGTTTCTCTCCCCAAAGACATGAGGTAGACATAGAAGCTCCTCGGTGTAACCACCCTTACCCGTCTCCCACCTCGGCTTTCCTTCGGCCTCTGCCTTACAGCTTCCCAGCCCGTTGCTCCCCGCTCCCCACCCCAGCGGGAGAGCTGACGCCTGCCTCTCTGTCAGGCCTGAGCTGTGGCTTCATCTTTATCCCTAAGTGTCTCCAGTGCCACTTTCCACATGAGGACCAAGCCAGCGACTTTCCTTTTTATTCTCGTATCTTCTTCTCCGCCTGCCCACGGAATAGCATCGCTCGGTAATCAGAAGCTAGCATTTGGTAAATATATTTGTTCGTGTCTAAGGCTGGATTTCACTGATGTATGATTTTGCCATTCCCATCTGGCCATAATTATGGGACGACCTTATAAATCCATGCATATATGTAATCTGCAACGCCTGTTTACGTTTCTAAAGCACTCCTATCAACTTCTGTCATTTTCATGGGCATCAGTTTGCCCCAACATCACTGCTTCTAATTTGTCACCCTCCATTTCAACCATGGCCTGTGAAAGCAATTTGAACCTATTTATTTATTGAGACAGAGTCTCCCTATGTAGGTGTCTTAGTTATTTTTCACTTGTTGCTGAGACAAAACACCCGATACCCAAAATTGGGGAGGGAAAGGTTTATTTATCTTACAGTTTTTGGAGGTTTCAGTCCATAATCAGCTGGCTCCAAGGCAGGGTGGCATGGCACTGGGGCAACACTGCAAGGCAGCGGCCAAGCAAAAGCAGCCAGAATAAAAGGGGGCAAGAGCAAGCCTCTTCTCCTCCCATATATTGCACACAGGACTCCCCCTCCAGGGTGGGCGTAGCATTCACAGATCTCCTTTCCTTCCTTTGCACAGGATGAGGATATTTACAAAGTAAGACCCCTGGCTCCCTGCTGAGTCTCTCAGTTAAACTTCTAAATTTCTCAAGTTGACACAATGTATCAACCATACCAGTAGGCTAAAAGGGCCTTGAATTTGCTGTGATCCTCCTGCCTCAGCCTCCTTAGTGCTGGGATTATAGCTGTGTGCCACCACCACCATCTGTCTTTTATCTCTGTGTTAGGGGGAACAATGATCTTTTGTTTTAGGATATTGTATAGAGAGGATGAATTTCATAAAACCTGTCTCTCTGACTGCTGATTTTGGAATCTCAAAACCAAAGAAGGACATTTCTTTTTTTCCTAGCTAAAAAGTATCTCTGACACTATATTCACATGTATTAACACTTCCCAGAGTCGAGGAACTGTAGCTCCTGATAGCAAAGAAGCAACTTTCCTTGAAAATGTGCTGCCTGGCTCTGCAGATCTCTCTGAAATTAACTTCACGTGTTATCCAGGCCACTCTAGGTTGCTATGGAAACCAGCATGTCAGCTCAGCAAAAAATAAGAATGATTTGGAAGGAGGCACTAATACGGCCACATCCTTTTCAGTCTCTCACTCCAGCATTGTGCAGACACAGGCATGTTGTTCATGAATGCATGTGGGTGCGCGCATAGATGTGCTCACATGTGTGGCTGAACGAGATTTGGTTGTCTCTTTTTTCGTGGACTGCAAATGTACCCCTACCCATCTCAGGGTTGGGATGCATTGACCTATTTACTATTTTGAGGGCTTCTTTGGATAGGTGGTTTGGGATTCAAGATCACAAACAGAAACTTTCCTATTCATATCTGAACGGTCTTTCGAGGAGACATGGTTATGTAAGAAGAAACAACCCACCGTCAGTCCTGAGGACTCAGTCATATTCCACAGGGTGAAAAAAAATAAAACTGTGGTCAGTGTTTTGCTAGTGTCTCTGCTATTAATCCAGGGCTAGAGCCCAGAGCCAGAGAAAATGCTCCATTCAGACCGTGGAGGTGTTTATTAGAAAGGTCCCTGTTCCAGGTTGGTCAGGACATTACCCACCCAGGCAGTGCAGTGGGAAATGCTTCTGACATTAGAAATTCCAGCTGTGTGCCACAGTGGCTTCGGGCTCCAGGTTGGAATAAGAGATTCTAAAAGGAAAAGAGCAATTGCTAGCTTGAGCTTAGATTCTCACACATGGGACTGAGACTCAGTGGGTTTCTGAATGTTCACAGCTGCTGTCCCCACCTAGGGAGAGGAGATAGCTGCAGAAGCCAGCCCTGCGTGGATACAGATGAAGCTGGAGGGGAGAAACCATTCTGAGTGTTGAGCGATGCTGGCCACTGTCATAGGTGTTTCCAAAATGCCTGAACTGCATCTGTTTCTCACAAGCTGCACATTATATGAGTTTTACAGACACAGAAACTGAGACACAGAAATAAAGAATGAAAAAGACCAAGATCATATACGAGACCAGTGTGGGTCAGCTTCTGCTTGATCCTGCTTTCCTTTCCCCCATTCTGCCCCTTGCAACTGCTATCAGAGGGCACTGAGCACTGTGTCACAGTATCCTTCTGTGTCACACTGGCCATTAGTAGGCACAGATGGCTTCAAAGCGCACCATCAGGGACAGGGGCAATGCCGTCGGGAGGGCCACTTCCTCACAGGGAGACTGAGAGCCCGGTTTAAGATGAGTCAGGAAACTCTTGATTCCTTCTCACTCTCCTTTCTTTCATTGCTCCAACCTTCTCTTCCCTCGCTCACAGTAATTCAGCAAAAGAGTGTTGAACATTGATTCTGTTATCAGCTTCTGAATATAGCACAGACCACGAGGTGACTTTCCAGGTTTATTAAAAAATATCTTCTTATGTTAGCTTTGATAATTTAGGTGTGTGTGTACGCACGTGTGTGTTAGTATGTGTGTACGTGACCATGTACAGAGTACTTAATTTTAATTTGGTAACATTTCTTTCCCTCCTTCCCTTCCTCCCTCCTTCCCTCTCTTCTTCCCTTCCTTCCTGTGGCTTGA